>CALNHX010010227.1:0-42274 GCA_940337035.1 Agriotes lineatus | reverse complement strand
AACTGTGCTCAACTCAGAACCACAGACCTAAGTGATAGAGTAAGAGGTTAACCAGGGCACACACATCACACAATGGTTACTGCTCAAGCACAAAAAGAGCACTCCAAATTTGTATCCCGAATCCTGGCAAGTTGAGCATTGTACCGCCAGATGCCAGCGCATAAAGCACCAACCTCTACACTGCAAGGTAAAAGGAGGTTATCGATAATACATACATACATAATACATTAATCTACCATCGAACCTCAAATGCATATTCAATTAAAGCTGCTTTTCTTTCTTTGCGATCTATCCCTAGTGGCAAGGAATATGGAAGCTACATTTTTTGAAAGGCTGGGGAAAAATAGCTGGGTAGGCAGTTTTTGTTATTAGCAACTAAATAATGCCGCACAGTTTTAATTGGCCTTTTGTTACAGCACGAAAACGTTACTACGACATTAACAATCAGCCCCTCAAGTGTGCAAAATCATACGCTTGAGAGCCAAACCTGCTACCTACAAAATGACTAAGACATAATCGGGAATATTGCCAACTCAGCCCTAACCTTCGTTGCAAGATGTGCTGCAACGGTGCGCGCCGGCTATTGGGTGCTCAGTGAAGAAAGGTCGAGGTTCTTTACTATCTAACAGTTAGGGCTGTGCTCTAGCACAACGGGGTTAAAGATGTTAAATAAGGTACGCCACCATTTTCTTGACTACATCGAGACAAACGCAACATCGGCAACACAGATGAAATTACTTGAAAATGGAAGTGGGTAAATCACCTTACTACCTCTTCCTTGGCACAACCTGAGGTAGCGACGTCACAGCTGGATCAAACCTACCTTAAACGGCATCAGCTTACACTTACTTGCACCAACTAGGTTCCTGTACAAAACATAAGACACAACAGGGCATGCAAACACACCAATGAAAACCGTATAAACAATTAACAAGAAACTCTATTGATGAAATAACATGAGACAAATGACAATGAATGTTACAATAATTAAATCTTACGGCCGGAAATATGCAAAAAGGTTAGTTGGGTTAACGACGCAATTTATAATCTAAACTTGAATGATTAAACGGCAACAAATGACATGTTTACATCTACAAACAATATTGACGGAACAGTTCGACATTTTATGATTTAAACCAACCAAAACGGCTCAAGTGGCCCAAACTACACTTTGGGAAAACACTTCACTATAAACATTTAACAGCTAACAACAGTGCCACGAACGGGAACGACCGGAAACTGTTGTAAACCACAGAACTGGGCCAAAATCGAGCGAATGCGAGCGGTAAAACATTCCCAACACGAGGGTTGACTACAACGGACCCCGGTAACAAGCAGATGACGGTAAGGGATCGGGTCTTCGTTATACTTGGTAAGTTTAGCACACGGTTGAGTGTTCCCAAAATATAATCCACGATAAGTGTTAGCGGAGGTGCTCAGCTCCAAACGATACGGAAAAACTCGGCTAAACGTTCACCTTTAACCACTATGTACAAAGCTCGAAATGACGGCGACAATGCGGCTTCGCAACACAAGAATTTCGACTTAACGCGAGCTCGGCTAAGCGAAGCCGGCTCGCGGACGAAGCGCCACCCCCGAGCGTCTTGAGGGCTGCACGCTAAGTGACGCTCCTCGGCTCCTCCTAAGCGGCAAGCGTGAAGAATGACATAGCGCAGACGCGGCTTATCTGTTCTTGTTGCTCGTACGATAGAACGGTTCAGAAGATGTTGGAATCACCAAAGCTGACTCAAGCTTCTACTTAAAGCTAAGGAGGTTTTTAGCATGACGAAATATGGTTCAACACTTGCGAAACTTGCAGGGGACCCTGAATGTCGCAATTCGGTAACCTGAGACTGCTTCACGGACAGACGAGAACAAAGGGTGAATTTATAACTGGAACTCGACTAATAGGACTGCAGGGCAGTATTCATAAACGATTTACGCGGAAAGTTTTAAGGCAGGCTTGTACAACAAGAATTCTAAGAAGGGCGGCGATAATGCACTAAAACAGAAACAAAACTTGAATTGTAACCTACGCCAAAATAAACCTGAATCGGCAATGCGTTAATATTTGAACTGGACTACGCGGAAATAAATATCTGCAGAATGAAGGTTTAGTAACATTACCGCTAAATTACGAATTTAACTTGCGTGACTCGCGAAAATGCTAGAATTTGAGGCTAAAGTACTAAAAGTAACTGCTTTAATGGAATTGTTCTAACACTTTATTATATTATTGTAATTACACACTTGTGCATGCTATTGACCACACCCAGCACCGGTCTTGGCCTACTTAATACGCTAACAGCTGTTGAGTTATTACGCGTGACAACTGCACACACTAGGTGGCAGCAGGTATCGGAGGATTATGGTAGAACTAACAGAAATTAACATGACAACATTTGTTAATGCTAGTTTTTCTCTAAGCATTAATAATTCTGCATCTATGAGATTTTCAAGAATGTAAGTAAAAAATTGCTTGTTTACCTTATTTACAAAGTCAAGGTGCAGGAAGGTGGAGTAAAGTCCAGTCGTGTGCAAATAAATCTGGAACAATGGTTTTTTTCATATCTAGGTTAAGTTGAGAATTGAAGAATACCTCCATGGATTTGTTGCTACCAGAAAGAGTTACATATTTCATTTACCTGTCAAATTTTAATGTAACTCTTTCTAATAGAAGGAATTCCATGGAGATATTCTACAATTCTTAACTCAATTTACATATGAAAAAAAAACACTGTCACAGATTTATTTGACCACAACTGTACTAACTTTTGAAAAATTTAATTTAAATACACGAAAACATGAACCAAACATTTATCTATAACTGTCAAATAATAAGTGCATTATATATCAAACTAAATATAAAAAGCGGCTCATATTACACTAGTGGAATACGAAATTTCATATTCCACAGGGTGTTTTTTTTAAATTAGTGGATTACATTGTCAATAAATGACATTAACGTCGAGGATAACAGGTTAGGTTTTGCGTCAGTTTTGTCACAGACTGACACAAAACCTAACCTGCTAACCTCAAATTTGACATAACCTAACGCAAAACCTAAACTGCTAACCTCGAATTTGACAGACTTACAATGTCACCAACTTAATAATACAGAAAGCAGTTAGGTACCTGTCATTATCAAAGCTACATACATAGTTGCAGATAAAATATTGCATTTGACACGCATATAATGGCTGCATTACACTTGGATGATTACAATACTGGTCTTCGGCTCGTGTGTAAACTTAATCCTCATGTAATATAGCCTACATTATATGCTTGTCAAATCTTATATTATAAGAGCTGATGCCGCCGGCCGACCGTAAGCACTGGCGCGCGCACTTGCCGATCGTAAGCGCGAGTGGCGCCGGCACACGCAGCATGAAGGGCCTGCATACTAGCAAGTGGCGCGCGCACATGCCGACCGCGCACAAGTGGCGACACAGCAAGCATTTGTATTGTAAACGCTGGCAGGGCCGGACGTCAGCTGGCTACCAGCTTAAGCAAGCATTTTTATTGTTAACCGTTTCTTTACGCTGGCAGGGCCAGACGTAGGCTGGCCAAAGCATTCTAGTAAAATATTATGATTATATATCCAACTCTGAATACATAAAGCTGCTTATATTATACTAGCAGAATATGAAATTTCATATTCCACAGGGATTTTTTTTAATTAGCAGGCTACACCGTCAATAAATGACATTCTTCTTCTCCTTGGCTATACAGTCCGTTTAGGATCTTGGCCTGCTCAACCACGGCTTTTCACTCTTCTCTCTAGCGCCTTCGTCCTCCATCTCCTGACATTTAGTTTTCTGAGGTCTTCTTCCACTTCATCACCCCATCTCTTCCTCGGCCTGCCTCTTCTTCGCCTTCCGCCTTCTACTCTCGATTGGTATGCTTTTTTTGGGACTCTTCCTTCTCCCATGCGCATTGCGTGACCTAGCCACCCTAATCTTTGGCTTTTTATGGTATTAATTATGCTGGGTTCGTTATATAGGTTTCATATCTCCTGGTTTCTTCGTACTCTCCATATTCCCCCTTCGTTTATTGGTCCGTATATCTTTCTTAGCACCTTTCTTTCGAATGTCTCCAGTTTACGCTTATCTTCTGCCGTAAGTACCCATGTTTCTGAGGCATACGTGACTGTGGGTTTTGTTATGGTCTTATATATTTTGACTTTTGCAGATCTAGATATATTTTTAAATTTTAAGACAGTCTGTAATGCGTAATAACTTCTGTTTCCTGTTGCCATTCTAACCTTTATATCTTCCTTGGTGTCATTTTGTTTGGTCAAGACACTGCCTAGGTACTTAAAACTTTCTACTTCTTCAAATACATAGTTGTTTATTTGAATATTTCCTAGCTGCTGTTCGCCATCTCTTCGCATGTACATGTATTTGGTTTTCTCTTTGTTTATTTTGAGACCAGCCTTTCCTGCTTCTTCTTCTAGCTCTAAGAAGGCTGTACTGAGTGCTTTCCTCGTTCTTGATAGTATGGCTACGTCGGCGTCGTCTGCGTACGCCAAATACTGACAGGACCTGTTGAAAAGGGTTCCACCCGGGTTTCCTGTAATTGCTCTCATGCACCTCTCTAGAACCAAATTAAATAAAGTAGAGGATAGAGGGTCTCCCTGTCTCACACCTTGATTTACTTCAAACTCTTGCGATAGGTCTGTCCCTATTTTCACTTTGCTACATGTATGTGTTAGTGTCATCATTACTAGTCTAATCAATTTTTCTGGTATATTAAGTTCTTTAAGTGTGTCTTCCAGAAAATCTCTTTTGATCCTATCGTATGCTTAGATGATTTTTGAGGCTTTCACGGCCATTGTCATTAAGTAACAAACGACTTCCGGGATAGGACCGTGTCATGATTGAGATCTCAATCATGACACGGTACAATCCCGGAAGTCCTTTGTTACTATCGTATGCTTGTTTAAAATCTATATATAATTGATGTACGTCTGTGTTGTATTCATAGCACTTCTCTAGTATCATCCTTATACTGTAGATATGGTCGGTAGTTGATCTATCTTTCCGGAAGCCGCTTTGGTACTCTCCTAGAGCATCCTCTGCATAGGGTTGTAACTTTTCGGCTATTATTGCTGCAAGTATTTTGTATGCTATATTTAATAATGATATGCATCTGTAATTGCTGCATAAAAGTTTATTGCCCTTTTTGAACACCGGGCATATGATGGCTGTGCTCCATTCGGTTGGCATTCTTTCGTGTGTCCAAATTCCATTTATTAGTTCGTGCATTTTTGTTAGTAACTGCTCTCCGCCGTTTTTCAATAGTTCTGAGCTTATTCTATCTTCCCCAGGTGCCTTGTGATTTTTTTGCCTGTTAATTTGCGTCTCAATTTCTTGCTTTGTTGGGGGTTAAATAATTATATGTAGGTCGCCGCGTTGTTCTGTATTCTCATTCTCACCTGTATTCTCCTCGCCTTCATCATCCCTACTGTCTCCTTCCTGTATATTATCATTGTCGTTGAATTGTTCTTTGAAATATTCGGCCCAACTTTTCTAGGATCTCCTTTTCTCCACCTATTAGGTTTCCCTGTTTACCTCTGACGTATCTTGTTCTCGCTATAAAGCCTGTTTTGTTTGCTTTTATGTTTTGATAGAACTTTCTTATGTTGTCGTTTCTATGTTCATTTTCTATTTCTTCTTCTCAAAGTTTCTTTTCTTCCTTCTTCAGAGATTATGAGCTTCTCTTCGTTTTTCCTCGTATTGTTGTGTTGTGTATCACGTCTTACGTTGTATCATTTTTACTCGGGCTTCATTACTTAGTTTGTGGGCATACTTGCATTCCTCGTCATACCAGCCATTTCGATCTCTTTTTCTTGTGTTGCCCAGTTTGTTTTCTGCTGCGGTTTTTACCACTTCTTTTATAGCTCTCCATTGTTCTTCTACTGATATTATTTGTTGAATTGGTTCTTTTTTTTCTCTTATTAGGTTGTTTACTTCTTCTTCGTATCTGTTTTTTATTTCTTCTATTTTTAAGGTCTCTAGGTTGTAAGTTTTTGGTGTTGTCCCTATTTGTTTCTTCTCGTTGCTTATTCTCTGCTTGAATTTTGGGCGCACTAGGTAGTGGTCGGAGCCGATATCTGCCCCACGGCAACTTCTAATGTCTATAATATCTGTTTGATGGCGTTTATCTATCATGACGTGGTCGATTTGATTCTTCGTGATGCCATCTGGAGAAACCCAGGTTTCTTTATGAATGTCTTTATGTTGAAAGCATGGGCTTTTTATAATCATGTTACTTCCCATGGCGTAATCGATCAGTCTTTCACCATTATCGTTACTTTGATTGTGTTTGCTGTGTTCCCCTATTGTTGGTCGGTACTGCAGTTCCTTTCCGACTTTGGCATTGAAATCGCCAATGGACAAAATTTTATAAGCTGAATTTAAAAGGGTTATTCCTCTATAGTTACAACATTTTTCGAGGTTTCCTTTTTTATGTAATACTGTTACTACCCCCTTATTCCATTCTTCTAGCATCTTATTTTCCCTCCAGAGGTTTCTAATGATGTATTCTGATATGTAGGTGTTCTCCCCCGTATTTTATAAGTTCTCCATTTATACCATCACAACCTAGTGACTTTTCATTTTTAATTTTTGTTATAATTTCTTTTATTTCTTCTGGAGTAGGTTCTGTTATTTCTTCATCTTCTACTTCTTCGAGTTCATGTTGCATTTCCTCGTTATTGTCTTGTCAGTAAATTTTTAAAATATTTTTGCCATTCTTCTTTTATTTCGTGTTCTTCATAAAATACTGTTCCATTTTCATCTTTTATACCTCTTGGTTTGATACTATTTTTGTGTTTATTCTTCCTAATTTGTTGATAATTTTTTTTGTTTTCTTATATTTCATCCATTTTCTGGTTCAACCATTCTTTTTTCTTGTCTTTACATAGTTTCGTTGCTTCATCCCTTTTTGTTTTGTATGCCTTCTTATCTTTTTCTTCACCTATGTGTAGCCATTTTATTCTTGCACTTCTCTTGCTTCTCGTTGCTTCTTCACAATCTTGGTCGTACCATTCTTGAGAAAATTTCTGTCTTCTATACCCTATTTCTGCTTCTGTTGCTTTTATTAATTTTTTCTTTAGTATGAATCCACATTTCGTTAACATTTCCTGGTGGTGTTTGGGGTAGACCTTTATTTATTTCTTCATGATATTGTCTTCTTGTGCCTTCATCATATAGCTTCGGTATCATCCATTTTTTCTGCTCCATCATTTTTGTTTTATTTTCTTTCCTGATTCTTACTGTTGCTACAACTAACAAATGATCAGTATGCAAACTAGTTCCTCTGAACGATCTTACATCATTTACAGATGCTGCATCTTTTCTGGAGATCAACACATGATCTATTTGATTCCCTCTATTTGTACCTGGGATTAGCCATGTCATCTTATTAATTGGTTTGTGTTTGAACTTCGTACTACTAATTACTAAGTTTGCTGCTGCTGCAAAATTGCACAGCCTCCCCCCATTGTTATTTGTATTGTCATGTAAGGTGTCTTTTCCTGCTACCTCTCTGTAACATGTTTCTTTACCAATTTTGGTGTTAAAATCTCATAAAAATATCGAAATATCATGCGTTTATTTTTTCATACACGTCTTCTAGCTGATTATAAATTTCTTCCTTTTCTTTTTCATCTGCTACTTCTGTTGGTGCATAGCAGTTTATAATTGTTAAATTTGCTGGTTTTGATTTTATTTGTAAATATGATATTCTTCCATTCATCGCTTTAAAGTTTAATATTTTATCTTTTATACGTCCATTAACTATAAATTCAGTACCATTGCTTCCTTGTTTTTTCTCTCTTGCATATAACATCAGATAATCTTTTTTTTTTATTTCTCCTGCTCCTTCCCATCTAATTTCTTGCACTGCTGCAACATCAATTTCATACCTTTTCAATTCATTTATAGTCCAGGCGCCGGAGACAAAATATCGACAAAAGATGTCATTAAAACCCAAGTTGATGAAATTTTGCACATAAGTACTTTTTTGGTTGTACTTTTAGAAAAAAAAAATGTTCTGCACTTGAGCGACTATGGAAAAGGTGGAAAATGCACGGAGAAAATCGGAAAATTAAAATTTCGCGAATATATTGGAACAGAGTGAAAATGTGTAGATAGTATGTATAACCAAAATTGTAGAGCGTAATATTCTCTGTAGAAAAGGTCTCTTAATTTTTTTTTCGAAAAACGCTTCATTTTCGAGATATTTAGCATTGAAAAAATTTTGGTAATAGTCTTCTCGCTCAGGGTCCTCCCGTGTACACTGTCTGTGTGCATGTAATTTGACCATATATCTTTATGTTTTTTGACCCGAAGAAGCAATTACCGATGGTCCCAAGATCCAAAAATGGTCCCATAACAAATTATTTCTAATTAGTGGTTTTTTCGCGTAGTGCTCTATGACATTTCGGAAAAATAACGATGTTAAGGTTGTTTCCAATATTTTTTCACACGCGGAATCGATTGCCGTAGGTCCCAGTTTCGAAAAATGCCTGAGTCAATTGTTATAAACAAATGATTGTAAAATTAGTGGTTTTTTTGCAAATAATGCAAAATCATTAATAGATATAAAAAAGTTATTCTCATAAAAAGAGCTAGGAAAATTCTGTACATTTTAGTTTTTTATTTTTATTTCTGTACGATAACAATTGACCAATAATCTGAATTTCTAGAGTTAACCTTTTTTAAAAATCGTGAAAACTTGATTTCTCGACCGTATCTTGGCTAACTTTTTTATGCTTTTACTTAAATAATCATTATAGCAAATATTGTGCTAATTTTTTTTTCAGCTGGAATACAAATGTATTAAACTAGGGCATTAATGTTATTCAAAATTGTTTAAATCTTTCTAGCGAGAGCGCTAAGGATTGCTTCCAAGCTGTAGGTGTGAAAAATGTTTAATAGATGCAGATGTTTAGACAATTCCCTAAATTGCTGTAAATTTTGCAACTGTTAAATAAATGGCACATGTAAAAATCGATACAATCTCTCCACCGGTATCATCAGGCACTATCACAGGAATCTTTTCGGTGGGTTCTAAAGAACATTTCACTATACGTCTATGCCTACTTTTTCCAATTCAATCTTCAGAAGTCCAATCAAGCGAGTTTTATTCTTGATATTGGACAATAATGTTTCCTGAGCTTGTTAAGTCATTTTGCTATTTCAGATGCTTAATTGCATTTCACGCCGTTAGTTAGGTCATTTTGGTATTTTGAATAGCCGCCTAAGCTTAGAGCAGCGCGCCCGTATGCTAAGCCCTTTTAGCTCTTTATTTGGCTCCATCGCCTAATTCCAGAATCACGATTTCGCACATAGTTAGCCTAAAAAGCAGTATTTGTCGTCGGTTGGAGCTCTCCTCTGATGGCGTTTTTCTGAATTCTGAATAGCACGCTGTGGCGGCGTGATACCAGCGTGGCCCGCATTGGTTTGTTTCATTTAGCACGCGGTGGCGGCGTGATACCAGCGTGGCCCGCATTGGTTGGTTTCATTTCATCGCCTTGCGATTCGTTGTGGTTTAGTCACGTGGGGGACGCGGCCAAGGTGACCTTTTGCCAACGCTTCCCTCGGGCATTCAGCCGAGAGCCGTCGTTAAAACAAGAGGTCGGATAGTGTATGTGAGTTCGTGCGGCGCTCCCGCCATTATGGCGGGGGCGTCAGTCGTTTTCCCGTCGGGTGCTGCTTCAGCAGTTATGTTGCGGGCGTTTTCGCCTTGAGTGAGTCTTCCAGAGCCCGTTGCAGAGAGCGCTTGTGTGTGGTGGTGGTGATTCGAAATTTGTCGAGTGATCTTCGGCGTAACGTGGGCGTTTTGGAGCCCAGTTCCTGCTACTATTAGTGAGGGGTCGTGCCCCCTTCATCTCGACCTACGAGGATTTGGTTCAGCAGAACGAGTGAGGCCCCCATCATTTTCGTCGTCCCGTTGTACGCGTCTTGACGCGTCTCCCGTCGCCATTGAGGCGGTTATGCATTCACCCCCTTTCGCCGTTGTAACACCGAAGGTACCTACCACCTACGATTGCAGCTCGTCGCAACTCAGCTGTACCAGGCTCCCTCGCCGCCCACGCATTAAGGTATGTGCCTTTAACCTGATTACCGCTGTGAACGCGAGTGTTACTCATTACTACTCATTACTACGCTAGTGTATTCATTCAGACTGCAGACAGTTCAGGCCGTGAAGGCTAATGTAAATCGTCGCTGCCCTTGCATAAGGCAATGTGTATCTTTGTACCTATTATTGCTGTTCACTAATGTTCAACATCTGTCGTTAAGCTTAGAGCGCGCGTGCCAGCTGGTGCCCTTAATTATAGAGTAAGGTTAGATACAGGGCGACGCATTCTGCTACCCCATTGTAACTCGAAGTGAAATATATGATTGGTTAGTTAAGGGAACTATTGTTTGTTTCGGTTTGTGCATGTTCTGTTACAGATAGACGCCCCTTTATTGTACGAATTATTGTACGACGGAACGAGGAAGCTGTGAGCGTGCAGGTGAGTGGGACAGCTGCGTAGTCGTGGTCGGATGGACACCTAATCACAATCCTTGCTTAAGGCAATCCCGAAGTTGTTGTTTGACCTTGCAACTCTTGCATAATCTTATTGGCGGAGTATTTTTGCATGCTTCGCTCCCGTCTAACCGTCCAGGCCCGGTTAGCCGGGTTAAGACAGGCTTGGTGGCGCCCTCATAATTTCGACATACCCTATATATATTATGCCACAACGCGCTTGCCCAGAACGTATCGTGTGACTCACGCCCGACTCCCTGAGCGTTCCAGCCGTGGCCTATTAGCCTATTTCGACCCGATCTCAGGGCAAGTGTGTCATGTTTTCAGGACTGATTCCGTGGTGCGATGCTCACCTTGGGTGGGTGTCGTAAAGTCCTTTTCATACCGTAACAGGCTAATTTTGGCGGCCCAATCGCGTGGGGCTTGTTGTTTGTTGTTGTTGTTGGACGGTAGTAGTCTCGTTAAGCCCACCCGTCGTACGTCTTAATTTTGGCTATTCCAACGTCTGAGGCCTTGTATGTTTGTTTTTCTTATTAAGCCACCCGTGGTGCCTTGATTTTGGCTATTCCAACGTTTGGAGCCTATTGGTGCACGACAACGCTCGACCTCATTTTGGGGTTTTCTTCTTTTTGCGCTGTGTGTCTTAATTTTGGCGCGACAACGTGGGACGTTGAAGTTCATTGTTGTCTGTTATCATTTATATCGTTGTCACAAATGGTTTTTTTCGTCATTTCAAAGTGGTATGGACTGGTAAACCGTTTTTTTTTCTTAGTAGAATATTTTACCGAGCTTCTTTTCTTGTTTTCTTCTGTTTTCTATATGTCTTTTCTTGTCTTTTCCTGTTCTTAGTTTATTTTCATTAGTTTTCTTGACCGTGTATATGTTTTTTCTTGGTTGTCATTTGTCTTTACGTTTCTTTTCTTGTTTTCTATATGTTTTTTCTTGTGTTTCCTTATTTTCTATTTGTAGTTTTGTGTTTTCTTGTTGTTTATCGCCTTTTTGAGTTTCCTTTTTGTGTTTTTTTCATGTCTTTTTATATTTTGAGTATCTTTTCCGTCATTTTTACCGTCGTTTCTTGTTTTTTTTTAGCCAGTTCATACTACCGAGATCTCTCGTTGCATTTAGTGCAGATTTTATCCCGTATTAGTCGGATTTAGTACCAGATGTTGTTGAGTGAAGGTACCGACCTTGTTTTTTTTTGTCTTTTCGAAGGCTTAGTTGGGAGTTTCGATTCCCTGTCGTTTACATTGTTTAGCCTTGGGCTAAGTTGACACTTTTGTTGTACCGAACTGACGTTTATCGATTTTGACGTTCACGTTAGCGAGGTTTATCGATTTTGACGTTGATTACCGATTTTGACAAATTTTTTTTTTCTCTATCGTTTGGTGTTGTACCGAGTTGATTTTTGGTAAGCAGGTTGGAATTCTTGTTCACCTTCATTACAGTGTTTGTTTGTTGATAAGTTATGGTGTGTTGTTGGTGTGCTTGGGGAGATTCGCTCGTGCGGTTATTACGTCCCTCAGGCCATCTTCTTAGTTGGTTTGGTGTAGTTATTTTCGTTGGCCTTTATCTCATACTCATTATTATCATGTACCGCCCAACTTTGTTTACCGACTTCTTCGTGGACACCCCTAACAGTTATCGCAGTGTTTTGTACACTTTCCGTTAGTATTTAACGAGTCTTTACCGCTGGTCGGAGTGTTTCGTACTTGTTGACGTTTTGTTGTCTTTTACCGTACCCTTTTTGTCTGATGACGTCATGTTGTCAAGTATCGTGTTCTTTGTGAACAGTTTCGTTGAAGCTTCTGAGCTTTGTGTGGCAGTAATGCGCTGCTGTCCGCATGAGGCCTCTTTGGTATTCAAGTTTTCAAGTATTTAAGTATTTAAAGATTTTTGACCTTTTTTTTTTGTAGTGATGCCCTGTTGTTTTCGTGGCCTAGCGCTCTTTTACCGTACCGTTGGCCGTCGCCATTTTCAACCACCTGTGTGGGATTACATAAAGAGAGCGTGTTTCTGGTCATTTTGTTTCGTGCGGACCCTGTCGTCGTAAGGTAGTCCCTTTGGGCCGCATGGATTTCTGAAAAGGATTTATTGGGCATGCGTCATCGAACGCCTACACCCTTGGAGACTTGGTTCGTCCGGATTTTCTTTTGGTGTTCGGTGTTGGAGTCACTTTCGAGCTCGCGCTTTGCGGTTTAATAGTCGACTTGGCTCCGGCATCGGCATCGATTGAGGATTTCGGTGGACTGAGTTTTTCCTATTACTGATTATGACTATATTGACAGTTTCTGTCACAACCATTTCCCTTTTTTTTTTTTTTGGTGGTTCATCCTCTTCTCTTGGGTACTCATACCAGTTGTGGGATCCACACAATGCGCCGATCTCGTGACGCGCAGCGTGCCCTCTTCAGGTAACCCTTGGGTGGGACTTTGGACTTCCATTTCTATACCCCCCCCCTCCCTGTGTTCTTTTGGAACGGTTGGTCGGAAGTGTCCACAGGTGTAAGACTTATTTGTACCCCATTTAGACCCATATTTTGTACCCGATTGTGACCCAATTTACGTATTTTCTACTGGCGTATCCAGTCTTTCTTCTTCCTCTTCTCTCTTCCCACCTTTGCACCCTATCTGGTGGCCAGTGTGCGTAATCCCTTTGGGGGTGCACTCTATCGTATCGAATGTTTTTTTTGTTTTGTTTTGTTCGTTTTTCGTTGTTGCGTTTTCGTTTAAGTTCTCGTTACGTTGTCGCAAAATGCCTCGTTGTTTTATAAGAGACTTCGGGGAACTCTCTTTCAAGTAAGGGGAGTGTTAAGTCATTTTGCTATTTCAGATGCTTAATTGCATTTCACGCCGTTAGTTAGGTCATTTTGGTATTTTGAATAGCCGCCTAAGCTTAGAGCAGCGCGCCCGTATGCTAAGCCCTTTTAGCTCTTTATTTGGCTCCATCGCCTAATTCCAGAATCACGATTTCGCACATAGTTAGCCTAAAAAGCAGTATTTGTCGTCGGTTGGAGCTCTCCTCTGATGGCGTTTTTCTGAATTCTGAATAGCACGCTGTGGCGGCGTGATACCAGCGTGGCCCGCATTGGTTTGTTTCATTTAGCACGCGGTGGCGGCGTGATACCAGCGTGGCCCGCATTGGTTGGTTTCATTTCATCGCCTTGCGATTCGTTGTGGTTTAGTCACGTGGGGGACGCGGCCAAGGTGACCTTTTGCCAACGCTTCCCTCGGGCATTCAGCCGAGAGCCGTCGTTAAAACAAGAGGTCGGATAGTGTATGTGAGTTCGTGCGGCGCTCCCGCCATTATGGCGGGGGCGTCAGTCGTTTTCCCGTCGGGTGCTGCTTCAGCAGTTATGTTGCGGGCGTTTTCGCCTTGAGTGAGTCTTCCAGAGCCCGTTGCAGAGAGCGCTTGTGTGTGGTGGTGGTAATTCGAAATTTGTCGAGTGATCTTCGGCGTAACGTGGGTGTTTTGGAGCCCAGTTCCTGCTACTATTAGTGAGGGGTCGTGCCCCCTTCATCTCGACCTACGAGGATTTGGTTCAGCAGAACGAGTGAGGCCCCCATCATTTTCGTCGTCCCGTTGTACGCGTCTTGACGCGTCTCCCGTCGCCATTGAGGCGGTTATGCATTCACCCCCTTTCGCCGTTGTAACACCGAAGGTACCTACCACCTACGATTGCAGCTCGTCGCAACTCAGCTGTACCAGGCTCCCTCGCCGCCCACGCATTAAGGTATGTGCCTTTAACCTGATTACCGCTGTGAACGCGAGTGTTACTCATTACTACTCATTACTACGCTAGTGTATTCATTCAGACTGCAGACAGTTCAGGCCGTGAAGGCTAATGTAAATCGTCGCTGCCCTTGCATAAGGCAATGTGTATCTTTGTACCTATTATTGCTGTTCACTAATGTTCAACATCTGTCGTTAAGCTTAGAGCGCGCGTGCCAGCTGGTGCCCTTAATTATAGAGTAAGGTTAGATACAGGGCGACGCATTCTGCTACCCCATTGTAACTCGAAGTGAAATATATGATTGGTTAGTTAAGGGAACTATTGTTTGTTTCGGTTTGTGCATGTTCTGTTACAGATAGACGCCCCTTTATTGTACGAATTATTGTACGACGGAACGAGGAAGCTGTGAGCGTGCAGGTGAGTGGGACAGCTGCGTAGTCGTGGTCGGATGGACACCTAATCACAATCCTTGCTTAAGGCAATCCCGAAGTTGTTGTTTGACCTTGCAACTCTTGCATAATCTTATTGGCGGAGTATTTTTGCATGCTTCGCTCCCGTCTAACCGTCCAGGCCCGGTTAGCCGGGTTAAGACAGGCTTGGTGGCGCCCTCATAATTTCGACATACCCTATATATATTATGCCACAACGCGCTTGCCCAGAACGTATCGTGTGACTCACGCCCGACTCCCTGAGCGTTCCAGCCGTGGCCTATTAGCCTATTTCGACCCGATCTCAGGGCAAGTGTGTCATGTTTTCAGGACTGATTCCGTGGTGCGATGCTCACCTTGGGTGGGTGTCGTAAAGTCCTTTTCATACCGTAACAAGCTACTGTAGCAGTCATACTTTTATAAAAATCTGCGTTTGACGAGTGCGCACCCTACGGCGCAAGACGTTATTCACGAATACGTCTCTCGGGGCCCGTTATTGAAAATGTCGAAAAAAGTCACAAGTTTAATTTGGGTCTCAAAATGACCTGAGACATTTAGGTAAAAAATAAATACCGCAGGGGGAAAGAGCAGATTCTCAACTACAGTTCCCTACATTAACAGCAGTTGATTCGCCTGTTAAAACTTATGTGACTGATTAAAAGATTTTTTTATGCCTTTTATGAATTTTTCGAAAAATATAGAAAATGATGAATAAAGCATTAACGAATAAAGTTTTTAGGCACATATTCTGAAAGTACAGGTTCTTGGGAACAAATTCATCTATATGTCATTTACAAAAATAATATCTTTGATAGATTTATGTCGGCTGGAAACACAAGTGCCGCGAAAAACGCGAGAGCCTAAAAAAAGGACATATGAAAAACTTCAATTTGGCCCAAGATAGTTGGAAAAAAATGCTATACGTAGTTTGGTCTTGTTTGGCCTACTTAATCTTTAGCCCATTTCAGTGACTTGATTAAATGAAGTGTAAATATTGTAAAAATCCACAAAGGTCCACTTTTTATTTAGCTACATTAATGATGGTTACACCTCAATAACAAATAGAAAAAAAAACCACCATGAACCAACTGTGTATTACAAGTATTTCAGGCTTTTCTTTCAAAATGAACTTTGGTTTGTGAAGTTTCATTGACAAACAAAGGAGGTACAGCAATTTAAGTCGAACGCCGCTTGAAATTCTACTATTTTCGAGGCAGTCTGCGCGCAAATTTTGAGTCGACAAAGATTGCTAAATATCTCGAAAATGAAGTGTTTTTCGAAAAAACTTGAAGAGACCTTTTGTACAGAGAAGATTCCGCTCTACAATTTTTGTTATACATACTATATAGAAATTTTCACTCTGTTCCAAGATATTCGCGAAATTCCAATTTTCCGATTTTCTTCGTGCATTTTCCACCTTTTCCATAGTCGTTCGAATGCAGAACATTTTTTTCCCTCAAAATACAACCAAAAAACTACTTATGTACATAATTTCATCAACTTGGGATTTTTTGTCATGTCAAAATCCCTGGCGCCTGGACTATTACTAATTATCTCGTTTTTCCCGGTGCTAATAGGGTATTTACATTCCATGTTCCTAGTTTAAATGTTCTCGTTTGTTTTGTGATTTTTATTCTTCTATTATTTAATTTGTTTTCATTATCCATTATCATAGCCAAGGTCATCATCTGTGAGGGTAATTGTATCTGTAAATCTAGTTTTTTGCCTCTGGGTTCAAATTTTCCTTAAATTTCAATTTCGACTCCGTCATATCCCATTCGTACACATTTCCATCAATAGTTATTTTCTGGTATCCTATTTTTACTCTACTTCCAGCGTTCTCTTCTTCTTTTGCATAGTTTCTTATTTTTCTTTGTATTTCTATCTCTTTGCTGGTAAGATTATTTTCAATATAGGTATATTCTTTTACCTTGGAGTCTATTTTTATTCATCATTATTTCCTTCTTTTGTTCCCACGTTGACACTTTGTCTACAATTGCCTGTTTTTCCTTATTTTTTCCCTATTTTGTATGCTTCTGTAATCGTTGTATTAATGCCGAGTTCGTTTTTTATCATATTTTCTGTTTTCTCTTGTGCCCTACTCTTCCTTAGTTTGTAGGCCTTTAATTATTATATTTGGTCTTTTCTTTTGCTTTTCTTGCACTTCCACTATCTTTTTTAAAACTGAAATTATTACTTTCATTTCTTGTCTTTCTCTATTCCATTCTTCTTCTTTTCGTTTTAATTCTTCTTGCATTTCCGTTATTTTATCTTGATTGCTTTTAAAACCATCTCTCATTTCTCTTCTTAAATTTTTTCCCAATTCTTTTATTGCTTTGAGTATGTTATCCACATCCGTAGTTACTTCTTCTTTTGGTTTTACTTTTTTACCTTTGAGTTTTTCTCTGGTGTTCTGCTTATCTTTCTACTCTTTTGGGAGACTTTTATTGATTCTTCTGAATGTTGTCTCTTGAAATTCTTTTATTTTACTTGTAATATTTTCTAAATCTCTTTCGTTACTTATTGATGATGCTCTATCTCTTATATTATCCTTGAGTTTGTTTATGTTCATTGGTTTATTATGAGAGTAAAAACAGCTGGCGGGTCGCGTCCGCTGAAAGTGTTGTTCTGTTTTACAAACAAATACGGGTTCCAAAATGTATGGACAATTGATAGCATTAGTGTCAAAGTTGAAAACTGCATACATCTGACTATTCAGCACTATAATATATTGTAATGGTATACTGCCCACAGCAATTCTGATTGCCTAAGTAACTAAATGCATAAGGTCAAAATGAGCACAGAATTAAATATTTTATTTGTTGCAAGATAATCAGTATTTTACATTAATAAATGCATTTGATGTGAGCAGCAGTAACTAATAATTTGAGGGATAAAAGTTAGCATGAGATAAGGCAGGTTTCAGAAGGTTTACGTTCAGAGTTTCAGATATGATAAATGTTCAGAAAGACCAATGCAATTTAATTTGTAACTGACGGATTTGGGCTTAGTAACGCCAAACATAATGTGAATAAAATGATACAGAATGATTTGTTAAGTGCAGAAAGTAGATAAGCGTTATGTATTAAAAGTTTAAGCCAGCTAATAGCAAATTAGCTGAAAGGTAAACGAAACAGCACGAGCAAAATAATTATTGCAAAGAACAACATAAGAAATCTTAAAAATCTGGTGTGATACACGCACACAACTTTCTTTTACAGTGCTCTTATAATTAGCCGAAATTTTGATTTTAAATTTTTAAGCATTTGTCAAAAATTTTCAAAAATTACAAATTTTACAAAAACGGTACAAAATAGAGCGTTAGTTCAAGAGACAAATTTTCTCTAGAATTTTAAGCTGAATTCAAAAATGTAATAATATACCGGGTGTTAAAATAGGAGTTAATAAAAAAAATTGAAAAAAAAAACAAAAGAATCCCATTTTAGAAGTATTCAACTGGAATATCACCTATCTCACATCAATACGCATTAAAAATGTAATAAAAATGTAAAGTTTAAAAAAAATCGTTAGAGCGGTTTTTGAAAAAATCGAAAAAAACTGAAAAATCACAAGAGTAAACACCTACTTCCAGTTATGCGATTTTCTTCAAAAGCTTGCTGTCGCATCTACATAGTACACAAAACTTATATATGAAGTTTCAACGCCATACCTCTTTCCATTTTTGAGATATTCTGTTCACAGACAGACAGACAGACAGACAGACAGACAGACAGACAGACACACAGACAGACAGGCAGACACACAGACCAATGAAAAAAAATATGTTTTTTGGGATCAGGGGGCTCTGAAACGTGAAGATCTGTTGAAAACTCAATTTCGAATTTTTGGGGTGAATCCAATACTTCCTTTATTGTAAAAGGAAGTAAAAAACACAAAGATATGTAATTTCACTGTGAAAGTAGTAACGGGTGTTCATTTAAATTCGTAATAGAGTCGTCTGTGATTCGTGTTATACGTTTGGCAGTACTAAAGTGTATAGTCATATGTCAAATTCGATATTTGGAGGTTAAGTTTTGCATCAGTCTGTGTCAAATAGAAAACAAAATCTAACCTACTAACCTTGAATTTGAATAGACCAACAATACACTTCAGTACTGCCAAACGTACAACACGTATCACAGGCGACTCTGATTACGAATTTAAATGAACACCCATTAGTTTACTTGAACAGGGAGACATGCCTAATTTTTTCATAATTTCAGTCAAAATCTAGTATTCGTAGCTTATCGAAATTAAAATTGTGGCCTGTATTAAGCTGATAGGAGCACAAGACAGTATTTTCTCTATAGAAGAATTGTTGATTTTGCAACCTCTTTTGTGATTATATAATCTTTTTCCGCCAATCGTATTAGAATTGACACATTATTGATAAAATTTGGTTGAGCAAAGTCAAACATTCCATTACATCAGCCGTTGCTACGCAATTTGCAATAAAACTGTACAGGAATAATATTCCCGTCCTAGGCCGGGAATATTTTTCGAAAAAAGACACGTTTTCTTAATTTTTGTAATTACTCGTATCGATTGGCGGAAAAATAGTATGTGTATCTTGGACAAAAAACAACATTCCCAGACTCCCGTGTTGTTGTTCACAGTTGTCCGAGAATGTTATGCTTTTCGTCCTAGATACACAATGTATTATTTTGCAACCATTTATTGTTTAGTCTGACCCACATAGTTACGACCATAATTATTACACAGTATTTTATAAAATAAGATTATTCTGATTTAATTTAGCCGTGTCATACTTAGTTTTTTTAAAATGTTTCTTACAGGTTTTGTATTGTATTGAGCAATAAAAGCCTTGGAAGTTGTAAGCAGCGACATATAGAAATGGACCGCTAGTCAGAGCTGCGCAAGCCAAACAGAATAGAAAGAGAACGCATATGACTTGAGAACGCTCTGTCCGTGTTGGCGCTCAGTAGCATACGGCGCGACGGCCCTGTCGCTGTGACTTCATTTTCTGTCGGCCAATAGGAGGCCGGCAGGAAAAGGAAAGATAGTTCTTAAAGTGTTCTCTTTCTCTTTCTAACGCAAAGACGCAGTTGTCCATTAGCGGTCCATTTCTATATGTCGATGGTTGTAAGGATATTGGTTATTTGTTCCAATACTCCCAAAATACGGTAAATTTTTAAAAGATTATAATTTCAACTACCAGTTTTTGCTTGCAGTTTAACGAATTATTACATGCAAAGCACAGAAATTAACCAAGTCTACAACTTATCTTTTTAATTTACAGTAGCAACAGAATTAGAACAAGAGGCACATGATATTTGGGTACTTTCTTTTCTAAAATCAGGGTTAAGTGGAAGTGCAGGGTATTATTACTGCAGCAGCTAGGGTTGCCAGACCTCCTATATTTAATAGGAGTCTCCTATATTTTGTCACAATCTCCTATATCCTATAAATAGGGTGAAATCTCCTATATTTCCAATAACCTAGAAAACCAGTAAAATTGGTTCTATAAAATAATAATAAATATTTAAATTTTGAAATTTCTATCTGAGGCAATTGCGCAGTCAACGACCAACGCCGAACAATACCGAACGTATCAAACTCATCAACCAATATGGCGAAGTTTGGGGGGCATAATTCTCTTTTTAACAATTTAAAAGAATAAAATTCAGAAATAATTAAGGCTAATTATCATGCTTATGTAGTGCACAGGCTGTGAAAAATTCTATTCATAATAGTATATTATGATACGAGTTTTATAAGAAGCATTTTGTAGCACGCACGGATTTAGGGTACGACGAGCGAAGCGAGGAGTGCCCTAAAGGAGTAAGTGCTACAAAATGCCTTATAAACGAGGTATCATACAGTATTTTATCTACTTTGCCACTTTTTTAAGCAAAAAATGAAAATTTTTAGTATTTTTATTATAGCATCGCTTTGTGTCTATTACGATACGCAAACGCGTATCGTAATTGCCTCAGTACGAACGCAAAGTAGATAAACTCGATTATGGTATTGAAAACCTAGGGCCGGTTGCAGAAAGCAATGTTAAGTCTGGTGTTAGCTAACATCGCGTCAAAGTGAACAAAATCGCATCAAATTTTGTTTACTAATGTATTAGTTACCATAAGCATTTGAGATTTGATTCGTTTTTGTTCACTTTGACGTCGCGTTAGCTAACACCAGACTTAACATTGCTTTCTGCAACCGGCTCCTAGTCCTTCAGTTATATGCACCTTTTTTCTGTCAGCTAAACGAAGAGAGACTTTAGGAGCCTGTTTTAAATTTAACGAGTCAGGATATCAGGAACTTCTTCATCACGTCACCTCAAGGTGGTTGTAATTATTTGTGTTAAGAGAATTTTAAAATCTTGGAACCTCTATTATCATATTTTAGAAGTTTGAGGGATTGCCCAAATCAAATTAAAAAACTATTCTAGGTACATAAATAATGATGAATACGACATCCCTGATAATAACATCCCTGAAATTAATATGTTATTCTGTTGCACTTTTTTAAAAATATTTCAGGATGAAATATTAAAACTAGAGGGTAACAAAGTATCTATAATTTTGTTTACAACATATTTAATTCAGTATTACCACAAATTTTTTGGAATCATTGTCACTCAAAAATTGAAAAAATTAGATCCTTCGATTACTTATATTAAAAAATGGCTAAATTTAAAATTTTGTTTAGCATATAACGATGTGGTTAACATTATTACAAACATTCCTAAAGCGTTAAATCTTGATCTAGATTCTATATTTGATGGAGTCACAACTGTTAACAAAATTCTCAATTTAATTTAAAATGACGAAGCCTTTGTTTGCAGTCAAAACAGTTAAAAAATGGCTCCCTATTTTGGAAAAACTGAGGAAATTCCAAATATTGGTATTTTGATGTCATTTATTTTCAGTATTTCTGCAACCTCGGCCTTTGTAGACAGGGTCTTTAGTATTATGGGAAATAAGTGGAACAGGTTAGAAATCGAGCTTCAGTAGATTTAATTAAATCAGAATTACTAATAACGGTAAATTTTGAATTAAATTGTACAGAATTTTATAATTCTATAAAAACTAACAAGGTAATGTTAAAAAAGGTGCAAACGAACGAAATATACCGGGTGTCCAGTCTCAAAGTCGAACATAGGCAATTGGCATTAGTGCATTCGGTCGTTCTTCATTGAAATAATATTTTTTTCTGTAGATAATTTTAACAGACGTTGACAGAAAACACCGATTTACGCCAACTAATTACCAATTTTTTTGACAAATGCTATCGAACTTGAAAAGTAAGGCATGGCATATTTAAAAATTCCCAAGTTTTAAATTAGTATTTTAAAATAAAAATTGCATCTTGAATATTATTATTGATATGATTTGATGCGTAATAATTTTATCTTTCCATTGATACCATTACCTTCACTGTAAGTTGAATTGGCGAGCAGGAATCGGCAAAAACGTTCAATACAATGTTAATCGCCTATGTTCGACTTTGAGAACGGACACCCGGTATACCTAACATGGGAATATTTTATTTTTTGTGAAATATTGTTTCATTTATTCAAAGTTTGTAAAATTTATAATAAAGTTGTCTCCTATATATTTTGGAAATCTCATATATATTTTGTTACCTTCTCCTATATAAAGGCTTTTTAAATCTGGCAACCCTAGCAGCAGCACTTCACCCTTGTGTGTTTTTTCTCCTTATTTATTTATTACTAATGTATGTACCTACATAATTACACAAAAAGCACAATACACATATTATTATTATTATTACTATTAATTGTTAAAATTTATACCTGCAGACTGTGATGTAAATCTACAGCATCAAAAAAGACATCTTGTCATTATTACATCAGACGCTACACTTGAAGTTTTGACAGGGTTCTGAAAGAAGAGTAATTTCATATTACAAATGCATGTCGATCAATTACTTACTGAAATATTATTACACATCTACGAATTTTGTATTGTTATACAGGCCAATCGCACCATTGGGAGCTTTGTAAGTGGAAACATTCCCTGCATAGCCAAAATTAAAGAATCTATGATGATAAATAACTTGTACAGAATGATGTAGACGAATACATTTTAGAATGCAAAGGAAGAGATCAGACAAAGCATTCCTGTGCAGCAGAGGCCATTAACCACTAGCGTTTTTGCATGTTGCGTATGCTATCAGAAACAATGTATATTATTGGTACATACCAGATACATCGCCGGTAAACGCAGAGTTTTTCGTTCGTCAGGTTACATTACAGTCATACAACACCTAGTCCGAAATTATTTAACCAAACTTGTGCAACGACAAATCATCTCACTAATTATTGGTAAATGGTAGATATATCACTGTTTAATTTTCGCAAATGCTTAACATTAACAACTATATTAAAACAGCCACAATAGATTACGTCAACAGGTTAAACAATTTCTCAACATCACCATATTAATTCAGTTGACTGTTGACTTTAATTCCCCTCCTTGATCTACTCGAGTGTAAAAGACCTACTCTACAGAAGTAACATGAACTAGAAGACAAAGGGAAGCCTAAAAGCCAGCATCCGTTAATAATTACACCGTGCCGACCAATTATAGAAAAGAGGTGGAGTTTACTGATGGCGCCAAATTCAAAAAAAGATAATATTGTAACGCTAGCTCCCGTTTGAATTTGATTAATCCAATATTAAATAATATTTCCAAATTTAAACGTCGCCGAACTCAGCGTTATCATAAATCGCGGCGTGTTAATGTCCCAGAAGATAAGCCAGCGCGGGCCCAGGCCGCACCCGAAGATAACGGCAGCGCTAGACAAAGGCGAACCGCGCGCCGTTCTTCCCCCACCTATAAACAAGCGGGCATATAAAAGCAGTTGCGGAGTTCATTTCGAGAGATTCCATTCAGATTATAAATGAGCTTTCTTGTTAATTTCAATTCATAATTATAACAGCCCTAATTCAACATTCATTGTAGTTTCCACTGGCAATGCAAACAGCCCGCGTTCACGCTAAATGTGTGTAATTTCAATTTGCAATTAAAACAGCCCGTGTTCACTCTAAATATGTGTAGATCAATCTGCAATTAAAACCAGTCCGTACACAAGTTGTAAATCGTTGTAAGCTGACGAATTTTTATTAAATACATAGTTTACAGCTAGACACCTACCTAGTGCACTACGAGCAATTGTAGCATCTTCAGAGAGCAGAGATCTCCACCCGTAGTTCGGAAGCCCACACCATCACCAGGGAAGACCCATCGCGAAGCCCACACCAGGGGCTGTTCACTCCAAAACTCGTTGGCATAATTAGGGTAAGGATCCCGGTAATTATATTGATCAAAGCACATGTTTACAGAAGTCAAAATCGCACGACGGAAATTTGACATCACGAGCTCCCGAAATCTTGCGAGGCGGATTCCGACCGTTTCTCAGGAATCTCCCCACGCCGCTAAGCCCGCCAATCATACGTGCTTCGTTGGTTGCGGAATCGTCAGGGAAGCAAAGCAGTGATTTTCCAGCAAGATTCTGATTTATTGAAATATACAATTTAAACTCACAAATTTCCACTAATTATTACATGTACCAATAGCTAAACCTAAATAAAATGTTTAAATGTATTTCCATGGTGTTTTTGTATGCTAAACTATTGTATATCTGAACCGGACCACCTCCGATTTGAGCTATTCGTGGTATTACAATTTAACATCCCTTATAAGAAGAGACAGGTGTTATAATATACGTATAAGAGTACGTATACATTTAAATTCTGTTCCGTTTGAAAGAAAAATCGGAGAAATTATCGAAGAGCTCGTAAAGCTTATAAAACAAAAATATGAAATTGATCAAAATTATGCATTTATTAATTTATTTAATATAAGAACATCTATAAAAAATAATAATTGAAGTACTTAGTGCTTAACGTTATCACTTCTATACATACCACAAATTGTTAATTCATTGATTACCAATTTTATTAATGTAAGCATTCACGTGCTTACTGTATGTTAATTCATTTATCTTCATCGGTGTTGTTGTAGACTCTTAACCAAATTAATTTTAGTGTCGTTAAGAGCTTCATTACCGCACCGAGTGCGTAATGAATATTACTGCACTCTTTTTATATAAAAAAATACATCGAACCAGAGTTTATTGATGAAGATAAAATATTGAACAATACACGTTTGCTTATGGCACATAACGAAACTCGTATGATTGCTGCAAAACTCGGCTCACCGCCTCGTTTTGGCAATCAAACTCGTTTGGTTTAGATGCTCATATTCAAACTTGTATCGTTAATATCTATAATGCTCATAAATAAATATAAAATGGGAATACATTTCAGTTTCTAAAGGGGATCCTCTAATTATATAGAATTCTATGACGTCATTTTATCTGTTTAAGTTTTTATGATTATCACAAATGTGAATCTATTTAACAATATGTAGTGGATGTTCAATTTGTCAGGATTCAGTTTAAAAGAGAAACTTATTTTAGTGTAAATTTTTGTTTATTTGTAGTTTATGGGAAGGCAAAGCTATCATTTAACTGAAATTTTAGATTTTACCGTCCAATCATACTAACTTAAATTTGATTGTAAACACTAGCAATTAAACTTGTATCGTATATTTACGCAATTTTAACCTCTTGTTATCAATTTTAAAATATTGAAATATGAAATTCTAATAATATAAAAGCTGAACAGTGTCAATCATCCTAAAAAAATAGATATAAAATTTAGGAAACTTGAAATGTTAACAGTGAAACATTTGTACAATAATTTAGATAACCACTACATTGGAAATGTTTACAAAATTTGTGACAGCACTGGAAGCTAGGCAACCCAAAAGACGTCTAAGTACGATAATACTGGTATAGTATTCCAACCAAAAACTGGAAATCTATTTAAAATTATGTAAGTACATCATGGAAAGTGTAAGTGATCCCTAAGTTGGTTTCATATAATCAATAAATAATTTTCTAATGTCAAGCAGCTTTCAAGTAATGACAGTTCATCTATAAATTGTAACTATTTTGTTAAGGTATTGTAACATTTTTCATTATTTAAGTACCTATTTACTAGTTGTTTAACCTCAGTTTTTAAAACCGTATACTAGCATAGAAAATGTTGAAACACGTATATGTCTTCCAAAACTCAAATGCATATGTTAAATTTGAAGGTTGTTTACAAAGTGTCAGTGAACGACAATCAGGCAGTCTGGTCATGTGTTATTATATTTAAGCGCGGCCGTTCGCTGGCTATATTTCTACACAATTTGCAATAAGGTATCTGGCTGGCACGCGACTAGCTCAAGTCAAAGAAGGCGTGCGGTCAATTAAATTATGATGGAAAACCAGGGCGCCAGCGAACCACAAAGACAGCCAGAAACCTCGACACTCTACAGACGATTCGCTATCTAGGTTACTATGATTCTCGAAAGTATAGCTGCAAAAGGCTCAAATGGGCAACCACTAAATAAAACAACTAACAGGTTAAAGTTATCACAGTTTACTTGTACTTAACCCGATCTGGTTCAATTCAAATCACATAATAGTACAGAGTATCACAAATCAGGCTTTGCCAGCCAACAGCGGGATGCTGTCCCAAATATTTCAATTTCACATTTAAAACTACATAAACAATACGTACAGTTATTTAGACATTTTACTTGGCTAGTGTGCGGCTTGACCCAGCGGGTACCTAAGATGTCGTATGGAGACCCGGGGCCTGGTGACGTCTACGCAATAGCTCAACTCAGCCACAGGGGCTTTATGGGTGCGCCCAGCATTTGGTGTGCTCTCGAATTTGTCAGCGTAAAACTTTGCTCTGGACACCAGCGATTAGTCCCAGAATTATGATGCTACAGGACTGGCCGAAAGGGGCCTCGCACGAAGACGCCGAGGAGTATTTCTATAGCAGCCAAGTTGCAGAATTTCTGTTATTGAGCCCGGCACGTCACGCTATTAACAAGATTAAAAAACCCTAAGTAGAGCTTCAAAACACCAACGAAAACTTACCCCATACGGGCGAGCACGTGTTTGCTACAACCTTATAATCCGCTTAAAAGCGAGGCGAAGAACATCGCCCAAATTTCATCGTTCCTAAGGGAGAATCCGCACAAGCGTAACTATTCAAAACAGCTCAAAATTACCCTCTAGGACGACATTACAAATTGTAGCGGCTACAAAACACACATGCTTCAGGCAGGCAGAACCAAAGGAAGATGCTCCTCGAAACCGGAAACTTGCCAAGTATAAAAATCTTATCAACAACGACCCAATGCCGCCATTAGCGCAAATAATTTCCAACTCGAAAGCGCGCGGAATTTGAATACTCCGACAGAGCTAAGATTCGGAGAGCGCTTCCCATGAAGTTACCAAAAATTGTAGAATTATGCGAAAAATCTAAAGAGAGCGCAATATTAACGTAACAACTCCCCCCTTACCAAAGCAGGAAAATTTCATAGAAATTTTTCGATAAGACTGTCGCGCAACCGTCAGTAGCTCGAAGCAACCGCACAACCACAAAAAAACGAAAGGCCCAAAACACCTCCTCAACACAAGAGGCCTCAATAACCACCAACACGTAAAAACCCTAATAACCCGCACCACAATACACCAACACTTGGAGAGACGGAAGCGATCCCGAGCGGAACCCGCGGCTGGGCCCTCTCCACGACAGGGATCGAGACTGCTCGTCGCTGCTGGGTGGTAAAGCTGCGCCGGTGAACAGCCCCGTGACAACCCGTCGCCAAGAAATCCCAACCACAAGAACCGTCCAACATCTCCCCACATCCCCACAAGCACCCCCCCTGACAACTTCCTGACACAAAAAAAAACCCCGAGGCGGAATCAAAACCCCACAGTTAAGGCACTGCTAGACCGAAAACCAATAACCCTTCCCACGATTAAATCCAGCAACCCATACCCACAACAATCCAAAAATTCCCCCAAAACGTCGGTTAGGATTCTCCTTTTGACGAAAAGGGGAGAAGGCAACCCCGAGAAAAGAGGGCGACAGACACCAGAAAAGCGAAAGGCAGAGCCAACACTCACGCGACTCAACACACACACTGATTGAGAGACCCTGCAGCACCCCGAACGGCCTGGAGGAAAACTCTACAATCTTTAGCCCATTCGCAACAAAGATCCACTCACCACAAAAGATCCCATGCACACCAGATCAAAGGGGAATAAAATGAAGCGTAACAAGATCCATCCAAATCACGCAAGGAAGCCAACTCAAACTCTCAAGAGCGTTATCACTAACAGGATATAGAAATAAAAAAAAGCAACGATATGATAGGAAAATATGAAGGCGAAGAATGAAGGACCAACCGATTAAAATTAACTACAACACGGAACTATACACACCCATCACATTAGAAACCCCAGCTCCACCACTCATTCCCACTGGAGGCCAACACACGAACAGCACCAATAAATCCTCGACGGGAGGTCTCAAGCAACCAACCAACAACTGAAGCTATGGAGCGTGAACAGCAGTACACTCAAAACGTCCATCGACAACAACGGCTCTGGAGAGCTTCACAAATAACTAGGCAGCAAAACTTCCCAAAATGAGTTACCACAAATGCTCAAACGAACCATCTGAGACTCCACAGGAGGAAAAGCCAAACGAAATCGCTCCCCTACAGTGACCTGGCCTACAATGCAGCAGAGGGAAGAACTTGATGACAATGTTCCCTAACGGTGACCTGCTCTACAAATGCCCAACCAACCACCCTAACGGTATAAGAGGAGAAAAACAAGATGAAAGCGTTTCCTAATAGTGACCTACCCTACAAATGCCCAACCAACCTACAATACCTCACACAAAATTCAACAACAGCTGGAATAACCAATCACAGCAGCAGATCATACCAAAGACTTCATTCGGCAACAAAGGCTCAAAAGGAAACTAAAGAACAATGACTCGGAAACAGATGCAGGTCCCACAAATCCGGAACGAGCCGTACTCTAAATGAGTAAACGAAACCGTTCTCCATCTCCAAGCACGCCCAAAAGCGAAACCACAACAAAGATTCGAGACTCACTTGTGGATAGAAATCCGCGTGAGCGATATGGATACCGTAACAACAAAAAAAAACAACACAATACGCATAGCTGAAGGCAACCATACAACAACAGCTAAGCCACCAAGATCCCAAAAGGTATCCAACAAAACCCAACAAGCTAACTCAAACCTACACTAAAGCGAAAGATGAACTTCACTCGACACGAATGCAAGTCAAACCACACAATGAACCCAACTGCTAACTGCAAGCTACTCCAGTGTTATTATAGGAAGAACTAGATGAAATAGCTTCCTACAGTGACCTTCCCTGCAAATGCCCTACCAACCTACCCTAGCGGTATAAGAGGAGAAAAACAAGATGAAAGCGTTTCCTAATAGTGACCTACCCTACAAATGCCCAACCAACCACCCTATACCTTACAGGAGGGAAAGCAAGATAAAAATGCTCCCTAAAGTGACCTTCCCTACAGTGCCCATCCAACCACCCTAAACATAACTAGAGAGAGACATTACGTCACAGCGGAGTCATCATAGGGCTTCAAGTCCTTCGCATGCCAAGTACCTTTCAGAACACGTCCATCTGGATCTTTCAGTTCATTGACCCATCGGGAGAACTTCCTATTGACGTAAAAAGGGCCAACAAACTTAGAGGCGAGCTTAGCCGTGAATTGACGAGCGGCATCAGACAGAACGTAATTCCTACGCAACACAGGCTGTCCAGGAACATATTCCAAGGGACGCCGACGAAGATCATAACGGGCCTTAGAACTTTGATACGCCTTTCCCAATCGGCGCTTAACATCAGCGTAAAGTTTGCCCAAAAAGGCAGCACGCGTATCTAGATCTCGACTGCGATCAAACTGAAATTCAGGATCTCCACCATCTGGGGTAGGCTCATGCTTCAATGCAATCTCTCGACCAAAATTTATGAAATAGGGGGTTTTCCCCGTGACCTCATGAACCGAAGTACGCATCGCACAAGCTACATGGGGAAGATATTTGTCCCAGTCTTGATGATGGTCAGACACATAGGCCGTCAACATGGTTTTCAACACCCTATTTATCCGCTCCGTAGGGTTGGCTTGAGGATGATAGTTGGCCGTAAAGGAGATCTTGCAACCGTACTTGTTGGCTAAGGATTGAAACTCGCGACTACGAAATTGGACGCCATTATCACAAATGATGCGCTTCGGGGCACCGAACATTAAGAAAACATCTTCCTCGAAGTGACGCGAGACCGCGTTAGCCGATGCGGCACGCAAAGGGAAAGCCAGCGCGAATTTACTGAAACAATCTGCCACAACCAGAATGTAGGCATACCCACGCGACGAACGGGGCAGGGGTCCGACAATGTCACCACAGATAACCTCCCAGGGTTTCGAAATCAGAGAATGACCTCCCATAAAACCAGCAGGAGCTCGTTGTTCAGGTTTAGTTCGTTGACACGTTTCACAACGACGGACATAGGCGGCAACATCATACCGTAATTTAGGCCAATAATATTTATGAGCGATACGATGGAAAGTTTTATTAACGCCCGCATGGCCGGCTGTAGGGCTATCATGATTCTGACTAATGATTTCACGACGCTGAGATTTCGGGACCACCACCTTCCAATGATCTTCCTCATCATCCGCTAAGTCAGGATAATCCGACCGAACGTACTTATAGAGCTGGCCCTCACTAACTCTCCACTGAGGGAATTTACGGAGATTGGCGGTAACGTGCCGACACATGCGCCTATACCAAGGGTCACGAACAGGTTCAAGAGGTACCTCAACAACATCAACAACAGGAACGGCTCGAGACAACGTATCAGGCACGACATGTTCCTTGCCCTTGCGATGCACAATATCGAAATCGTACTGTTGAAGGCGAACAGCCCAACGAGCAATGCGACCCACGGAGTCCTTAATGTCATTAAGCCACTTAAGGCTATAGTGATCCGTTACTACCGTGAATTTGGTTCCTTCGATATAAGGTCTAAGTTTCTCGATTGCGAAAAGAACCGCAAGACACTCTCGTTCCGTAGTACTAAAGTTCCTCTCAGTTTTCGACAACGATCGGCTGATGTAGCAGATGACCTTCTCCCCGTCAGCTTGTTGTTGGGTAAGAACCGCGCCAACACCATAACCAGAAGCGTCGGTCTGAATTACAAAAGGTACCGAGAAATCTGGGCACGCTAAAATTGGGGCCGAAATCAGATGTTCCTTGATAGAACGAAAGGCTCGCTCACATTGGTCATCCCATAAAAATTTAGCGTTCTTCCGAAGAAGCGAAGTCAAAGGACCAATCAGTGAGGAGAAATTTGGCACAAACCGTCGATACCATGATGCCATGCCAACCAGACGACGCACCTCAGACACCGAGACGGGAGTAGGTATGCGAGTAATAGCATCCACTTTCTCCGGATCAACCAACAACCCTTGGGCATTAACCACATAACCGAGATACTTGAGCTCCGGCTTACAAAAATGACATTTGTCTTTACTAAGCGTCAGGCCGGCGGCCATAAGGCGAGAGACTACCTCGCGTAAGACAGAGAGGTGCTTATCGAACGTGGAAGTGCAAATCACAATATCATCGAGATAAGTAAAAGCATAGGGCTCCAAATCGGCGCCGACTACACGGTCGATCAGACGCTGCCAAGTCGCCGGGGCCGTATGCAAACCGAAGGGCATGCGACAAAACTGATATAAACCCCGATTTGGGACGGTAAATGCAGTCAAAGGACGTGAAGAAACCGCAACAGGAATCTGCCAGTATGCAGACTTAATGTCGAGAGTAGTGAGATAGTGGGCATCACGAAGCTTGTCCAAAGTACTCGATACGTAAGGCAAAGGGTATGCGTCAGGTTGGCTGACCTTATTAAGACGACGAAAGTCAACGCAGAAACGGTAGCTAGCATCCTTCTTCTTGATCAAGACAATAGGTGACGACCAAGCAGAAGTCGAAGGCTCCACTATTCCGTCCTCCAACATCTTTTGCAATTCAACATCCACCTGTTTCTGAAGAGCAGGGGAAATGGGATAATACCGTTGCTTAATAGGTGGTGACGTAGTCTTAATTTCGTGCTCAACTAAATGAGTGCAGCCTAGCTTATCTCCCATTCGTTCAAAAGTCTCCCTAACGAAGTTATCGAGTTGTTCGCGCTGAATCGAGGTTAAATGTTCGACAGCCTGAATGGCCTCTATCACAGGGACTGAATCATCTTTTGAAAATGTCCACTCATTGCTTCGAAGATCAGGTACGATACCCATGCGACGCCAGAAATCAGTTCCCAAAATTAAAGTATGGGGCACAGAAGGCACAACTATCAAATCGATAAGGCAAACCCTATCACGTAAGCAGATCGGAACAGTGACGCTTCCCAAACTTCGACACTCCATGCCGTTGGCAATGACACAAGTAGGAGCTTGATTCGTTTCAAGGCGACAATGCCCTTTCAGTAAATTCCAACCCTTCATGCCAATAACCCGAGAACCTTTCTTCCAAAAATCGAAATCTGTAGATAAGGCCTTTCATCAGGGCCTGCATGACTCAAAATAAAATTCAAAACGGCTCTGGAGCCTGTATCAAAACCTTCACAAGAGTTGACCGAAGATATTTCATCGCAGCGCGCCAGCCGGTCTCCTAACGACGCTGATTCCCGTTTCCCGTACATGAACGGCATGTCCTAACCGTAACATCAGGTCTCCCACACCTATAACAATGACGCCTTCTAGGCGCGGGGCAATCGACTGCACGATGATTAGGCTGATCGTAATTCCAACATCTCAATTCTGGAGTTCCAACAAAGTTTACAACGCGAGCCGAATTATCTCGGGAAGGAGCAACCCCTTCATCAGAAGAAACAGCTACCGTATGAATTCGAGGACTGACTCGAGGTTTCCGATATGCCAAGTCAGGTTCCAACATGCGACTAACGTTAGTTGGGGGCCCGCAAAACCGTTGTGCACGAAGATGTGCATCTTCCACTGCTTTACAAACCCGCAGCAAATTTGGAATGGATGAAATCGGTTCTAATGCCAGTTGTGTTTGGAAGTGGGGCAATAAATTCCGGCGAATAAGGCTAAGCCTAGTACAAGTTGAAGGTACCGAGGGCAATCGACGAAATAAATTTTCCATAACAGCAACAAACACGGTAACTGGTTCATCAGCACCTTGAGTGCGATTCCTTATCTCATCCCACAACCCAGCCTCATAATCGCAAGGAAGAAAAGCTATACGTAAGGCATTGACTAGCGCATCCCAATTCTGCACAGTGTCTTTTATCGAACGGTACCAGATTAGCGCATGACCAGTGAAGAACTCGACAGCTGAGACAAAAAGTTGTTCCTTAGAAACACCACGAGAGACCCGTAACTCTTCGACTCGCTCCAGAAAGCTGGAGAGTCCCGATTGACCATCAAAGCAAAGGTTCCATTTATTTATAGGCAAGCAATTGTTGTACCGAGGCGAGGACTCGAAAACGTGTGTGCTATTCATACCGATAGGTGAATGAAATACTCGTGGATTACTAGCGTTCGGAATACTAAAACGGACCTGAGAAGGAATCTCAGAGAGAATTCGGGCCTGACCCTGAGGATGGTCGGGTACACCATTCGAACCTAGCTCATCAGCCTGAGATTGACTGTCATCCAAACCTAGCAAGTTAGCTACACCCGAGGCACCAGAGGTCTGTGCTTCACTAAGGGCCGGTTTTTCAATCGTGGTTTAACTCTCCGTTCACGTGAACTCCGTTTAAACGTTGATCCGAGTTCAGTGCTGTTTCTGTTTTTCAATAGAGGGTTGTCCACGGTTCAACGGAACGCAGTTCAGAATCTAGTCGGTTTCACAATCAGCTTGCGCATCTAACTTCACATCGAAATTCGCGAAACGGGAACCAATCACAGTGGTGCTTTTACTCATCACCGCGACTGCGTAGCGTGGGCCTTCGATCCGCTTCCTATCAGGCGTGTCTTCGTGGTGTTTACTGTTGAGTTGTTTGTGTTTACTGTCGAGTTGTTTGAAGTGCTTTTATTAATTAATTTTCTATTGGTTATTATGGACAAACGCGCTCCTAATTTTTCCGCTGAAGAGGAAGAAAATCTGGTAATTAACAACGTTCCTATTTTAATGCTTGCCGTAAATTTATAGTAGGATGCATGATACATAACCTAAATTATACATGTTAATTAACCCCCTGGTTTAATAAAATCAAAAGTAATGTTTTTTTAAAATTTACTAACAGGTTGGAATGGTGCTTAAAAGAAAACACATTCTGGAATGTAAAAAAACCGATGTGTCGTCGTCACGCGTGAAGGAGCAGGAGTGGAAGGCCGTTGCGGAGGAATTTAATTCGAACTCCTCCACCTATCGGGATGATAAGACCCTTCGTAGGAAGTACGAAAATATAAAAAAACGAAGCAAAAAGAACTATGCCGAGGAAAAATTGCATTACCGAGGAACTGGAGGAGGACCTGAGAAAAAAATTAAAATAGCTAATGTGGATGCAATCATAAAAGAAATGTTGGGCTCACAAGTGACTGGCTTGCCAACAGAGTTTGGTGGAGACATTGAAGATGTAATTGTGGAAGGTAAGCAACTTGTAGCGTTAAAGTAGGTAACGTATTTATATTAATGATGTCTTTTTTTTGTTACAGTGATACCCGAAGACTTCGAGTGTATTGAAGGAGGAAGCTCCGGTAGTCATAACGAGTCCGATAATATAAATTCCAACTGTAAGTATATGTAACTATTAAAAGTATGTAGGTGTTAATTTCACCGTAAATGTTGGGAACATAGTATAGGAATTTCCCGAAGTAACATTCATAAATAACTGTGAATTATCTTTATTAGTTGAAGCAACCATGAAGCCTGGCCCAAGCACGCAACAGGGACCGGCAGATGATTGGAGCACATATACACCAGGTATGTTGCGACAACCTAGGACTCTGACCCTGATGCCGACTGAACTACAATCAAAGATTACTGTATCCAAGAAAGGTAATTTCGAATAGGTAACATATTTTTTGTAATTGTACTTCAATCAAAATAATTTACAGATAATTGTGCGAATAGTAGCCAAAACAAAAACAAAAAAATCAGATCCGATGCAGTGTGGGTTGAAGTAGGTAAAGCCAAATTGGAAGTGCTAAACCTCCAAAAAGAAATAATTGTGAAGGAGGCAGAAGCAAAAGAAATGAGAAGTGCAGAAGAGCACCTCATTAAAATGCAGCATATGAAAAATGAGAACGACATAAAACTTCAAATTTTAAAACTTGAATTAAAATTAAAAGAAAAAGAAGGAGGTTTCTAATTTTGTAATTTTTATATTTAATTAGAAGTAGGTTAGTATTTTAAGTAGTTAATAGTTACATTTGTACATATTTTTATGTTATAAATAAGTAAAACTAGAATTAAGGTAGTGTTACAAGGTATAGTTAATTTTGTACATTTTTATTATTTGTAAGTGTTGCATTTAGTAGAGTTACATTTGTCTAATAAGTAAGTAAATAAATGTTTGGTATTACAATTTTCTTTTCATTTTTTAAGTAATTAAATCTATATACTTTACTTCGTTCACTATCTCTGCTTCTCACGTTTTACCGACATAATGATGTAGAGTCTGCCCAACGTAAGATAGGGACAGGCACGTCATCATTGTCAGGGTGCGCAGTGGTTTGGCGATTATCCCGATGGGCAATGGTTACTTAGCAAAGGCACCTTTTTAAATAGGCGTCCTGTTACCAGGGGTTTAGTAGTTGATAGGATACGCCATGAGTTCACCTGTATCCGTGTACGCCACTGCCAATTCTTGAGGCGCGACGTAATAAAAATCCACGCAGCCGAACTGTGACGTGCCTGTCCCTATCTTACGTTGGGAGGACTCTACAATAAAATTATATATATGGAAAACGGCACATCGTATGTAATTAGCTTGTTGCCTCAGATTTAAATTTTTTTGATACATTTTCGCGTATAACAACTAGTAACACAAAGGTAATGTTATAAAATTTTGTGATTTGTTGTTAAAAGCTACTGAAAGTATTAAAACTTGGGTACAAAGAATATCTAGTCGAAATGTCAAAAATAGGTGCAACGACCTAATTATGTGCAATTATTTATTAAATCAAAAAATAAAGTTGCTAACAAGGTAACAGTTAATAAGTGCATAAAACAAAATTACAATACTAATTCATTAATTATATACATCTATTACCTATTTATAAGTTATAATAATCTTTGAAAATACTCTCTTATTAAAATATTTCGTACAATATTATTTCCACCTTGATTAGCATGGGGTAATCGGTTATGCAGATTGTTCATATGTGCTACAGCTGCCTCAATGGCTTCATCTGCAGGAGGATCCTGTTCTCTCATTTCGCACGCAATGTTATGCAGTACTGCCGTAGCTACAATAATAGCTTCAACTCTGTCTAATTTCAAACGAATTCCCAGTGCCAATATTGGAAATCGGCGTTTCCAAACACCATAAGACCTTTCGACCGGATTCCTCGTTCTGATGAGCGATTCATTAAACAGTTGCTCGGCTGGTGTTACAGGATTTCCTAGAGGTGTTATAAGGTACCTTTTAATGGGATATCCGCTGTCTCCAACAATTAAGCTGTCCCCCATTTCTCCTCTTTCGAACCTCCGGCGTATGTTTGAATTATTGAAAATTGTAGCATCGTGCGAGGCTCCTGGCCAACGAGCCACAATATCAAAAATTTTTAAATCAGGTCCACAGATACTTTGAACGTTAATAGACATGAAACCCTTTCTATTTCTAAAAGTTTCTGCATTGTCTCCACCAGGAGATTGAATTTTCACATGTGTACAATCCAAGGATCCAATACAGCGGGGAAACCGTGCCTTGTTATAAAATCCTTGGCGTACATTTCTTACTTCTGCTGCAGTACTTGGCATCCTGATGTAGCGGTGGTGGAGCTGTGCTATTGCCCGAGACACTTTGTGGATAATCTTGCTGGCTGTGCTCTTGTGAATGCCCGCAAAATCACCCACCGCAACTAAAAATGATCCAGTCGCAAAAAAACGCAAAGTTAAAAGTATCATCACAGCTGGTGTAACTGCGTTATTTCTGGAACAAGCAAAATATATAATAGATCATTATTTACTTAATTATTATTGGTATGTATATAATACCAAATTAACATGGGAATATGACGTAAAAGCCGACTACACATTTCGGATAAAATGAAATATAAGCTACAGAAAGTAAAATGCCCATTAGTAAATACATAGACACTTACCTTTCGGTTGGAGAAGTAATTCTTCCTCCAATTTCGCCTATTATGTGTTCGACAGTTATTTTTGAAAGACGAAATCTTACAAAAAACTCTTGATCGTCCCACACCGCGAAATGATCTGGCCTTTCTCGTATTTGCGGTCGTCTTCGCGGTCTGTTAATGTATTCAATGTATTCTTGAATATCTTCCTCATCGTCTAATATGTCAAATAGTTGCTCAATATTGTCCATTTTTCTTATAACAGAATTGAATTCAAGCAACAATGTACAAAAGGAAATTTGCAGGTTATGAACGACGAGCGTTCAAAACAAAATAAACCGAGCCAAACAAAACGGTCACGTGATGGTTCAGCGCTGAACGGAGTTTAAACGGTCAACAGACGTGGTTTAACTTAAAGGGCGTTTAAACTCAGTTCACAACTTGAACCTCGATTGAAAAACGTGGTATTCTGTCTGAACTTAGTTTAAACCCTGAACCGAGTTTAAACCACGATTGAAAAACCGGCCCTAAGAGGAGTTAATTTAGTTTCCAAATCGTCCATTGCTCCTAAGCACCGATTATACAATTCACTTTTGCGGGCCTGTAACGAGCCCGGAGGACTCAAGCGTTCAAGACGATGGGATACATGCAACAGTCGCGTTTGGATGCGTTTAAAATCATTACTACCCCTAACAAGACTTTCAAGGGCCGCGATCTCTTCCACTAAGTTCCCTAGCTTAAGAAGGCAAATATCAAGTTCCTCCATCGCACCAAGTTCAACCTCAGGAAACGAAACATTACCGGATTTTTCAAGTCTAACTCGGGCTCGAAGCAACTTACGTTTATCCCCAACGTTGCCATCACAAGTGACACCCCGAATCCTAAGCTCATAGTCTAATTCGTCTACGAGAAGCCTATCAATATCCATGGTAAATGGTGATTTTACTCAAAGACGCAGAAAGTAAATGAAAGCACGTTAACTCTTCCGTATAATCACCGCAGTAAAGGGTCACAACAGAGCAGAGCTTTCCGCTAGTTAAATTAAATAAACAGCGTTGACTGTACTCGAAAATTTGGAAAAGCCTTGGTGGGCCTATGCTCAAACTATACCAGGCAAAATTCGGTAACAAATCTTTCCAATTTACTATTAACTGACAGTTCAAAAGTTTATAACCCAGCTCGGTTATTCCGAACACAAGCCTGTACATATGCCCCACAGAAATACTGATAATATATCTTAAATACAAGAAATACTGATAATATGTCTTAAATATAGGCATGCACAAATCTTAATAATTAATCATGCACGATAATAATTCCTAATTAATATCAATAAACACATATATCTAACCCATGCAGAAATACAGATAAATTTACTATATAATATGACCTAATACACCTTAAAATTTGACTGACAAGAGAAAAAAAATAGAGAGCCTTATTTAGTGTTGCCGTAAGAACTCAAAATTTCGACAGTGCAAAGCACATTTACAGAAAACAGGCCACACGCGTTGGGTGCCAGAATCTTGTTATTATATTTAAGCGCGGCCGTTCGCTGGCTATATTTCTACACAATTTGCAATAAGGTATCTGGCTGGCACGCGACTAGCTCAAGTCGAAGAAGGCGTGCGGTCAATTAAATTATGATGGAAAACCAGGGCGCCAGCGAACCACAAAGACAGCCAGAAACCTCGACACTCTACAGACGATTCGCTATCTAGGTTACTATGATTCTCGAAAGTATAGCTGCAAAAGGCTCAAATGGGCAACCACTAAATAAAACAACTAACAGGTTAAAGTTATCACAGTTTACTTGTACTTAACCCGATCTGGTTCAATTCAAATCACATAATAGTACAGAGTATCACAAATCAGGCTTTGCCAGCCAACAGCGGGATGCTGTCCCAAATATTTCAATTTCACATTTAAAACTACATAAACAATACGTACAGTTATTTAGACATTTTACTTGGCTAGTGTGCAGCTTGACCCAGCGGGTACCTAAGATGTCGTATGGAGACCCGGGGCCTGGTGACGTCTACGCAACAGCTCAACTCAGCCACAGGGGCTTTATGGGTGCGCCCAGCATTTGGTGTGCTCTCGAATTTGTCAGCGTAAAACTTTGCTCTGGACACCAGCGATTAGTCCCAGAATTATGATGCTACAGGACTGGCCGAAAGGGGCCTCGCACGAAGACGCCGAGGAGTATTTCTATAGCAGCCAAGTTGCAGAATTTCTGTTATTGAGCCCGGCACGTCACGCTATTAACAAGATTAAAAAACCCTAAGTAGAGCTTCAAAACACCAACGAAAACTTACCCCATACGGGCGAGCACGTGTTTGCTACAACCTTATAATCCGCTTAAAAGCGAGGCGAAGAACATCGCCCAAATTTCATCGTTCCTAAGGGAGAATCCGCACAAGCGTAACTATTCAAAACAGCTCAAAATTACCCTCTAGGACGACATTACAAATTGTAGCGGCTACAAAACACACATGCTTCAGGCAGGCAGAACCAAAGGAAGATGCTCCTCGAAACCGGAAACTTGCCAAGTATAAAAATCTTATCAACAACGACCCAATGCCGCCATTAGCGCAAATAATTTCCAACTCGAAAGCGCGCGGAATTTGAATACTCCGACAGAGCTAAGATTCGGAGAGCGCTTCCCATGAAGTTACCAAAAATTGTAGAATTATGCGAAAAATCTAAAGAGAGCGCAATATTAACGTAACACATGGCCAGCTTCATTCATACCCGCTGACGCGTGCGTTAGCGGAAACAGATGAAGCTGGCTATGGTCTGGCCTGAGTTTAAATAGCTTTCCAATTTCTGGGTGGAATACTCTTTTTATAAGCAAGCTATCATTTGAATTCGGCGCCATCACTAAATTGGCTTTCTTCCAGACATCGAGAAAAGGACCCAATCGCATACATGTGTTAAAATTTGTCGCTATTAGAGCTAATACTTTATCTGGCATGTTCTTAATTGCACTGCTTGGTATCATGTCTAAGCCATGAGCTTTCTTCAATTTAAGTTTATTAATAAATTGTTTAATTTCATATGGTGAAGTTGGTTTAAAGACATTTTGAGTTTCAGAATTATTGTTTTGAATGTAAATTTCTACATGGTAACATGGTGCATAAAGTTCCGATTTGCTTCATCAACTGGTGTAGTAAACGTGTGTTCCAGATGATCTGCAAATACTTCTTACTTATCAGAATCTTCGGTAAAAGTTTGATTATTCAGTCGTATTGGGTGAATCACTGTTGGTTGTCTAAGAATTTGTTTGATGGCAAATCATAGATTCGAGTCATTAGGAGACAGATTACGTAAGTAAAACTGATATGTCTCTATACGGTGTTTATCCAATGCTCTTTTAACTCGTCTCATCATGTCATTAAGTTGAGTTTTGATGTTCTGTTTTTTTGTTCTCTGTCACTGTCTTCTAATTCTATTTTTATCTCTGAATATTTCCTCCATATTCATAATAATGCGTAATCACTATGGTTTCTGTCAGTTTAATAATGACAACAATTCAAACGTCAAAATTTAATCGCTTGTGCATAATTTTAACATGATTATTAAAGGCGCCTCACCAACTGAATGTTATCTATTTATTCAGGAAATAATCACAACGAACATCCCGCGTACTTGTAAACTAGCCTGAATAATTTTTGACGTTTTCTGTCGGAATGTTTTGCTAAGAAATATGTTAAGTAAATTTTCAGCTCAACAAGAATCCCGAGTGCGTAGCGGCTATTTTAATGCACTTGCACACTGTTGATTAAATTTAGGTTGTACATTGGCGGTTGTGAATAATTGGGACGTTTTCGCTGGTGGGTGATTATTGTAGCTTGGTCGATAGCTTCTTTAATATCGAGAGATAAAAAAAAACTGTTCCTCAGTAGGCTGTGGAATGAAAAGTCACGTCTTTACTTGTGTCAGCTAGAATCCACTACATAAAATCGTTGATCTCTTTGTATCTTGGTTCGCTAGCTCCTCCGACGATACTGGACCGATTAAGTTGTATGATGGCTTAAAATGTTGCTAATTGTTAGACTTAGATCGTAGGCCGGTTTTTATTTTCAAAAAAGGTTTTAATTAAATTGGCAAATTAGCAAAACTCAGTGTAGCTCAGCTGATTCATTATATACCACTACAGCAGCGCGAATTTCAACAAAGTTCCATAGCTCAGTGGTAGAATGTTCGCCTGTCACGCGGGCGGCCCGGGTTTGATTCCCGGCCAGTGCATCTTTTTTTAAATTTATATTAATGAATCTCTTCTAAATTTGCGAACCGAAGCGTAACTCGGGTAATTCACTAGTTAAATAAAAATGAAACGTCATTTTTAGGAGCAGAAATCTTTTAACAATCTGCCAGATTCGTAGAGAAATTGACAACTAATTATTATCCAACACAAGTAAAGACGTGACTTTTCATTCCACAGCCTGCTGAGGAACAGTTTTTTTTTGATCTCTCGATACTATCGGTAAGGTTGGTTATTACATGGTTGATTTCTGATTTTGAGTTGAAGTGGCATAGTTGCTTTTGGTATATTTCCCAATCTATTGGTCCGTTAATTAACCTTGGAAGACTTGGCACTATTTTTGCAAAATTATTAGATATCATAACCACTGGCAAATTATCGGAGTCAAGTTCTGCAAGCACGACTTGGTGTAGTGATTCTTTAAAATGTTTATTTAGAACAATATCGAGTATGCCCGGATCATGGTGCACTCTATATGGGTATCGAGTCGGATCGTTAGGTGCCATCACTTGTATGTTGTGCGCAAGGCCAACTAAATCTATAGGAACAAAGTCCCTATGAGGCCGTTTCATTCAGGGGTTTCTCTGTCTAACTCAAATACATAGATAAATGCTCAAATACATAGATTTATATCTATGCTCAAATACGATTAGTAGCGTGCTCTAGTTTTGAAATTATTAACCTTTAAAACGTCAGAAATATCAAGAAATTTTTTTGACATTCCAAAACTGTAGAATGACAGCGGTTCAGTGACAATATTGAAAGTAAACTATTAGAATTGGCGTGCAAACGTTACAGATCTGTTACTTTTATCTAATTGGGCATATTCTAATTCAGGTTGTATATTTAATGATAAATATTATCAAGTTTTAACAGTAGAGTAACTATAGGCGTTCTGCCGCACTTCCGGTGGTTTGGAACTAGGCTAATTGGCCTCAGGTTTGAAACTTGGCTAAGTCTAGCCGAAGGTCACGGGTCTAGCCGGGGGGGGGGGGGGGGGGGGGGGGGGGGGGGGGGGGGGGGGGGGGGGGTCACGAGCCTCGGTCATTGGCCTCTGGT
>CALNHX010010226.1:0-42288 GCA_940337035.1 Agriotes lineatus | reverse complement strand
CGAAGTTTACTTGCTGTATTTATATACTTGACGTTTATATTTTTAGAATTTATGCTTATTGGGTGCACCCGGCGCGGCGTACTTAACGTTTGTATCCAAGCGCCATATTATTGATTATTATACCGGCTCTCCGTTCTCAAAGTCGAACATAGGCGATTAACATTGTATTGAACGTTTCTGCCGATTCCTGCTCGCCAATTCAACTTACAGCGAAGGTAATGGTATCTTGGTATCAATGGAAAGATAAAATTATTACGCATCACATGATACCAATAATAATATTCAAGATGCGATTTTTATTTTAAAATACTAATTTAAAACTTAGGAATTTTTAAATATGCCATGTCTTGTTTTTCAAGTTCGATAGCATTTGTCAAAAAACATGGTAATTGATTGGCGTAAATAAGGTATTTTCTGTCAACGTCTGTTAAAATTATCTACAGAAAAATGAATTATTTCAATGAAGAACGGGTGAATGATCTAATGTCAATTGCCTATGTTCGACTATGAGACTGGACACCCGGTATATTTTACTATGAATATGTATTTTTTGTTATTGCTAACTAAGTTATGACCTTGTTCAAATTATTGTGATTTTAGTTAAGAGCACATTTGTTGTATAGACTCATTGCCGCGTCTTTTGTATTGATGAAGGAATTTAACCTAAAAACAACATGCCGTCTTTACCGTTAGGTAGCTCATGTAGTCACAATGATTTGATTTTAGATTTAAATTTGGTATCAAAATAACCAGCTGGAATGGCCTCATAATGTGAGAAGGATCATCCAAAATATGGATGAACCACGAATCATAACCATAACATCGAGCAACGTTGGTAGGGGAAGAACAAGCCAATCGTCAAGTAGAAACTATTATTATGATTTGCTATCTTCTCCAGATACGTATTTCGGCAGTTAATCTGTCACATTCAATAAGATACCGGAACAAAAAACCCTAAAGAAAAGTAGGTACCCATCACTTATGCGGTAGTGATCTGAGAACGTTAGCATATTTAATGTTTAGTTACTAGTAGGAAGAAGGTTTGTGTAGTTACTGCAATTTAATGGGTGGGTCTTTGAGTAGAATGTCTTGGCCTTAAGACGTCACACTTTGTTTATTTAGGCCTGTGGTCTGGGTTTTGAGTTTATATGTTTCTTTTGCTAGGTATTTTTTCGAGAACCTTGAAATAGCTGAAAGACAGCCATTCTGCTGTAGTAAGTGGTTGATATATTTCGGTCTAAACTTTTCTCGTCTATCCACAGTTTGCATTTTGTAGCTATAGTTTTAATAATGTGGGTACATAGATTTTTAGTTCTTTTCTTCCACTAAAAAAAATTATTGTCATTTTGACAAATATGGCATAATTTAATATCGCTTGCTTCAGTTTTGCATTTAAAATATTTCTTCTTTTTTTATCCGATCTTATTGATGATGATGATGATTCCATGTTAAAAAAAGAAATTTGTCAAGAGTTCAAATTAAGAAACTTTGACATTATAAATTGACACATAACCATAATTTTGAAAAAGTTCTACCAACACGAGGTATAAAAATTTCCTAGCGTTTTAATCACATATCTACCAACATTGTAACACTTTGACAGTTATTATAGAAAAAAAACGTACTTTAGCAATCATACCATCGTTTACCCACCGGCCCCGATTTTAACATTTAACACGACGCCCTCTTACACCAATTCGTGTTTAGATTTGACATACTCCCTTCGCCTTTACCTAAATACTTCTTTTAATGACCTCTGCTTATACACTTTCATTGATTTTGCAGTTGTTGACTGACAATTTATTTGACACACAAACCTCCAAAATTAGATTTCAGGGTGACATGTGCATTGTTGTGTTGACATATAATATTTTCCACCTCTTTAATGGCTTATGGTTTTCCCCAGTTTGGTATTTGCTGATTCTTAGAGATTTTGTGTTAATATAAGAATTTTGGGACTTATTGATTTATGAAGAAATTGCTCGCAATCTAAAATCATGGTTTAAGTTATCTCTGAGAACTTTGCCAGGATTATTCAGCTAGCTGCTTACAACAACACAAAGGAGATTACGCACATAACCAAAGGGGTAAACTACCCGAGCGAGATTAGAAAATTAGTCAAAGAGAAAAGACTAGCTAGAAGAAGATGGCAACAGTCCAGAGATCCGTCCGACAAGAACATCTTGAATAATAAAACTCAGAAATTGAGAAGAGAAATACAAAAACTCAAAGAAGAATCAATAAATTCTTATCTGCAGAATTTGACACCTGATGAAGAAACAAACTACTCACTTTGGAAGGCAACCAGAAGGATCAGAAAACCAATTACTTCAATACCACCAATTAGAAGAGATGTGGGACCGTGGGCCAGGGATAATAAGCAGAAAGCGAATATGTTTGCTGAACATTTAGCTGACATCTTTACACCCAATCAAGAACAAGTAGAAAATATACTAGCAGAAATCGACAACCAAGTCTCAGAAAGCATCACTCTAGCCACTCCAAAAGAAGTAGCCGAGGAAATCAAAACAAACATTAATCCGAAAAAGGCGCCAGGCTACGATCTGATTACCGGTAAGATACTGAAACAATTGCCTAGAAAAGGTGTAGTCTTACTCACTTACCTTATCAATGGAGCTTTTAGATTAAAACATGTTTCTACCTGCTGGAAAGTCGCAGAGGTAATCATGTTACCAAAGCCAAGTAAACCGCTTAACGAGGTGAAATCTTATAGGCCCATTTCCCTCCGGCCTATTGTCTCAAAATTATTTGAAAAGCTATTACTTAAAAGACTAAGACCTCTCATAGAAAGTAGTAATCTAATTCCAGATTTTCAACTTGGATTTAGACAGAAGTATTCAACAATTGATCAAGTACATCGGGTCCCTGACATTATTGAACAGGCGTTAGAGGAAAAACAAGTTTGCTCTGCAGTCTTTCTTGACGTTGCTCAAGCCTTTGATAAGCTTTGGCATGAAGGGCTGATACACAAACTAAACAATATGCTTCCGAAGGAATATGTAGAAACTTTAAAATCATATATAACTGATAGACTTTTTCGAATCAAGCAGGAAGATGAATATTCAGACCTAAAAGAAATAGGAGCAGGGGTACCTCAAGGAAGTGTACTTGGACCCGTCCTTTATCTATTATACACCAGCGATTTACCAACATTAGCTAACATCACAATAGCGACATTCGCCGATGATACTGCTCTCCTAGCGGTCGATCAGGATCAAGAAAGCTCCACAAGAAAACTACAAATAGCAAGCAATACTATAGTAGACTGGACCAGTAAATGGAGGACTAAGCTCAACGAACGTAAATCCATTCATATAAATTTCACCAACAAGAAACTAGCAGAACCACTCCCGCTAAATATTAACGGTGCAATTGTACCCTATGAAATGAATGCCAAGTATCTCGGGATGACACTTGATGCAAAATTGCGATGGAAAATGCATGTGAAGAAAAAAAGAGCTGAGCTTAATCTGAAATACAAACAACATTATTGGCTTCTTGGCAGAAATTCCAAGTTATCAATACACAACAAAGTAATGATTCACAATCAGATCCTGAAACCAGTGTGGCTATATGGCATACAGCTCTGGGGCTGCACCAGTGATAGTCACATTAAAATTATTCAAACATTCCAGAATAAAGTGTTGCGTAACATAGTAGACGCGAGTTATATATATAGAAACTGCTTAGTTATAATAGATACGCTTTATCTGCTTCCTGTAAGATTAGTATTATCAATGCTTATATGCAACTTTGCGAGTCTGCATTCTCGCCTTTTCATGATATGTTATTTAGTCTTAAGCCGAATGTACTAGTTAATAGATCGTTCTACTTAAGCTCCGCTTTTCTGTGTATGAAAGAAAACAATAAAGTTTTTTTTCGATTTGGGCGTTACCAAACTTATCACTGGCGCAGTCGTTCGTATGTTCAGAAAGGGCACTAAACAAATTTTCGAACATTAAAATTTGTAGTGTGCACTTCGAACTTTCTGGACATTCAAGCTACCGAAACCAACAATCCCTGGGAGATCCTGAACACTTGGTGGAAGACAAACATCGCGGAAGCCAAACGGAAGGAAACCCGCTTGGAAGCAGTCGATTCCCTCATCAAGGACAAAAAACCGCCAACGGTGAGCATCGCTGGTTCCTGCAACTTGCAGTCTATCGCAGACACCTGGCTATCGGAGCCCCCTGACTATCGGAGTCACCTAGAAGATGCAGTTCTACGCATCGTAAGTAATTTTTAAAAGTTTGCAAGTGAAAGTGCAACGATTTGCTTTTTAATTAAATAATTTAAACCCTACTAATATTTTTAGCTTTAAGCAATTATTTCTAAGATTGGGTAAGTGCAAAACGAGATGAGGTACTGGCGTACACGTTAGGTGTGCTTAATAATTCAGCCAACCGACTTTGCACTTATGCGTAGGTACCCTGAATTAGATTAATTTTAAGGCCCTACTAACGTAATAAATTCCTATTTAAAACAAAGTGCAACGCTCTACGTACAGTAATTCAAAATCCGAATACGTATGAATAGCTCAGATTCTGACTCTTCAGAATTCGAAAGCGAAGAAATAGAACAAATAATAAACCCTATTAGACGTATTGAAATTAATTTGCGACCATCAATTTTAAACATGTCGTTAGAAAATCAAAGTGGCGTACAACAAGCCCCACAACAACCAATTTTAGTGAATTATCCTCCAGGATTTCACATGTCAATACTAAACGAAATCCCACGATATGACGGCAATCCTATTGAATGTGAATACATCCGAGCCGTAGAGGACATTTTTGGACAATTTTATCAGACAAACAACGTTAACGCGTATATCAATAAACTTCTTTTATCTGCTGCCCGAAACAGACTAAAAGGATCAGCCTTAGAAGTAGTCACCGGACAGACAATTCTATCATGGAACGACCTAAAAACCATTTTAATCGAAAAATTCGGAGATCAACGTTCAGAATTAAATTTAGTTATCGATATGACAAGACTTAGGCAAAATTTCAAGGAACATCCTGTTGATTTTTACAACAGATGTCGCTCTTTATTAGCAATTTTAAATTCCAAGATATCCCTTTCAACTGATGCACAGGATATTAAAGATTATCGCATAACCAACGCGAAAGCTTTAGCATTAAAATCATTTACTGGTGGACTCATGGATCCGCTTGGACCTTTCATAAGATCACGAGCCCCCCGTACACTAGAAAATGCCTTAACTATTGTTAAAGAAGAATTGGATGTTAGATATTTCCAAAATTCGCAAAATAAACCCCAAATTTTATTACAACAACCAACAAAAACCATTCATAAACCTCACTTTTCGACCCAGAACTCTCAACCTTCGCACTTACGTGCCCAGCAAAATTATTTTCCACGATTTCAACCTAATGTTACACCTGTAAAGCAATTAAACCCTAATCAATCTCCAACTCAATCTTCTGGCTACCAAAGACCAACTTCATCGAATCGTAATGTATTCGCACCAAAGAAAAATTTTCAACCGACACATAAACCTGAACCCATGGAAACCTCAACGATCCAGAAGCGCCCAGCTTCACAACAAATAGGAAACTTTAAAAGCCAAAGACAATTTAACCAATTTCACCCTCCTTTCAATCGAACTTTTCAGAACCAAAGCAATTTCCAACAGAAAAACAATTCCCCACATTTTCCATCTCAGCAATTGCATAACATGAATGCTGAATTCCAACAAGATCCTTACGAATTACTTAGCCACCCAGACGAATTTGAAAATTTCCAAATACAAAACGACAACAACTTTGAATCACATTACGCAACGTTAGACCCAACTACAGATTTTTTTAGTCTGCCCGACGCAGACTCTGACAACGAAGGCCCTGACGAACTTGTAAATTTTCGTTAAAGGCCTCGGTAGAAAACTTCTCTATAAACCCTAAATCAAACCTACCATTTATAATAATTCCACAAACCAACGAAAAACTCTTAATTGACACTGGATCATCAAAAACAATAATATCCCCAGAATTTGTTTTTAAAAATTTCCCAGATTCTGTTTATCAACACAACTTTGAAATTACAACCTCTCATGGCACCTCTAAACATAATCTAGTCGCCGACATTCCTTTACCTACACTTTTTCGAAAACCTGGCAACCATCAAGTTTACCTTTATAATTTTCACGACGAATATGTAGGCCTCATAGGATCAGACCTATTAGCCACCCTTCCAGCTAACATTGATTACAAATGGATGCATATACAAACCGAAAATACTACCGTACCATTCTTTTATAACCCATCCATAACAAAACAAAAACGAAATGAATGTAACTTCCTAAAATTTAAAAACCCTGAAAATATTCTGTACCACAAAACAATTTTACCCCGTACCGAAACGACTATTAGATTACCAGCCATTGGACAAAATGGAAATAAATTATGTCCAAAAATAAAAATTTCTGACACTTTAACCATACCCCCCGCTATAGTACATTTACACAACAATTGGTTTACAACAACTATATTAAATGTGTCCGAAAAAGAACAAGCCATATACATAGACACCCCTTTATATTTAGAAGAATTTCAAATTCAAGACACTGAAACGATATCAGTTAATAACCACAATTTTTCCTTTAATAACGAAAACACCGCGACCTCAAAAAATCAAATTTTGGAACAAAATTTAAAAACAAACCTACGTTTAGATCATTTAAACGAAGAGGAACAAACACTCCTGAAAAACCTCTGTTTCGAATACAAAGACATTTTCTATACTCCAGAATTACCTTTGACTTGTACTAATTTGACTCAACATCATATTCGAACGAAAACTAACGACCCCATTTTCACTAAAGCTTATAGATACCCACATTGTTATAGAGCCGAAGTTAAGACACAGATAATCAAAATGTTAAAAGAAGATATCATAGAACCGTCAGAATCACCTTATAATTTCCCCATTTGGGTGGTACCCAAGAAAAAGGATGCCTCCGGCAAACAAAAATTCCGTATAGTAATTGATTATAGAAAATTAAATGCTGAAACCATTGAAGATAAACACCCTCTCCCAAACATAGAAACTGTACTCGATACTTTAGGACGAGCACAATATTTCTCGACCCTAGACCTCGCGAGCGGTTTTCACCAAATTAAAATCAAACCAGAAGACCGAGAGAAAACGGCCTTTTCAACCGAAGAAGGCCATTACCAATTCAAAAGAATGCCTTTTGGCCTAAAAAACGCAGCAGCGGCCTTCCAAAGAACCATTAATACTGCCCTATTAGGACTAACACCCCAGCAATGTCTTGTATACCTGGACGATGTTATAATATTTTCGACTTCCCTACAAGAACATGTAAATAGATTAAGAAACGTATTTCAAAGATGCCGTAACACAAACCTAAAAATTCAACTCGACAAGTCAGAATTTTTGCACAATTCAATAAATTACTTAGGTCATGTTATTACCCCCGACGGAATTAAACCAAATCCCGACAAAATTCATGCTATCACGAAATTTCCTCTCCCCAAAACTCGTACAGAAATTAAATCATTTCTTGGACTTTTCGGTTATTATAGAAAATTTGTAAAAGATTTCGCTAAATTAACAAAATTTTTAACAATTTGCTTGAAGAAAGATCACAAAATTGTTCATTCACAAGACTTCATTGATTCCTTCAACCACTTGAAAACGTTATTAATCAACGAACCAATTCTCGCCTATCCAGATTTCGAAAAACCTTTCGAATTAACAACGGACGCCTCTAAAGTTGCTCTTGGAGCCGTTCTTTCCCAAAACTCTAAACCGATATGTTTCGCTTCAAGAACATTGAACGAGACAGAACAAAAATACAGCACGATCGAACGTGAATTACTGGCTATTGTTTGGGCTACCAAAAATTTTCGACCTTATTTATTTGGCACAAAATTTGTACTATACACCGACCACAGACCTCTCATATGGCTCAAGAACCTAAAGGAACCCAACTCAAAGTTAACTAGGTGGTCACTTAAATTAGAAGAGTATAATTTCGATATTCGATACCTACCAGGTAAATCTAACAAAGTCGCAGACGCCCTTTCCAGAATTCAAATTTATCCAATGTCCTTGACCAACTCAAGTAATAAACCGAGACTTTATACCCCTGAACCAACATATGACAACATAAGTATTTTACCCGAACGAGCAGATTCCCCTAACCTAGAAGATTTTATGACAATCCCGACGTGCACATTACCCCCCGACATTTCTCAACCTTCAAAAACACCTGAACAAAATGTTGACAATAATTCCTTACCAGACACAGTACACACACAAGCTAGCTCTTCACCTGTCATAGATATTTCCGAAAAACCACTTCAACACTTTAAAAATCAGATTGAATTCATCTCAGCTAACATGCCCAGAGAAATCAAAATCACAACTTTTGATAATAACAAACACATTTCAGTATTTATTAATGAATCAAACATAAGAGATAAATTTAACCAACTATTGATTGAACATTGCCAACCAAAAACTAATTATTATTGTTATTTTTCATCAGACCAATTATATGATGCATTTTCTCGATACATTAATTACATAACTAATGAAAATACACCAAAATTTCACAGATGTATGACACAAGTAATATACATCACTTACCCTGACGATCGATTAGCACAAATACAATTATACCATGAAGGAAAAACCAATCACCGAGGAATTAAGGAGACACTCGAACACCTACAAAGGAAATATTATTGGTCATCCATACAAAAAGATATTAAAAACTACATAGACAATTGTGTTACCTGTAAAATCCAAAAATATAACCGACATCCTATTGATCAACCCCTAAATTTGACTCCCACAAACAACCGTCCTTTTTATTCCATACATATGGACATCTGTTCCCAGGTATGTGGTAGACATAACTCTCTCAAACTCGTACTGTCTTTGTTCGTTGTTCACTATACGTAGTGGGTCATTGTTTGTATGGTTAGAGTTTAGAATCATATATTTGGTCTTGTCTTCATTGATAACTAGTCCGAGTAATTTTGCTTGTTCCTCTAGTTTTTTAAAGATGTTTTTTAGGTCCTCTCTCGTTCTTGTCAAGATGGTAAGATCGTCCGCATATGCTAATATTTGACTGTGGCTGTTAAGTATATTTTTATTGCTTGATATTCTGCTGTTTCTAATAATATGTTCTAATGCGATATTAAAGAGAGTTGGGGACAATGGATCTCCTTGTCGCAGGCCTTTTTGTATTTTAAATGTATCTGATGTTATCCCATTAAATCTAACCTTGCTATCTGTTTTTGTTAGAGTAATTTTTATAAGTTTAACCAAGTATTCTGGAACCTGCATTTCTTTTAATGACCTGATGAGCTGTATTCGGTTCACTGAGTCATATGCTTGTTTAAAGTCCACAAATAAAGCATGAATTTGAATTCCTTTTACTCCTACTTTTTCTTGGATAATCTTTATTGTGAATAGGTTGTCAGTCACGGATCGTTGCTCTCTAAACCCAGATTGATATTCTCCTATCTCTTTATCTATTATATTTTTTAATCTGTTGTTCAATAGAGTAGCCAAGATTTTGTACGCTACATTCAGTAGGGAAATTGGTCTATAGTTTTCGCAAAGTTGTTTTTCGCCTTTCTTGTGAATTGGGACTATCAAGGCTTCTCCCCACTCTGTCGGCATTTTATGTGTATTCCATATCTGTGTTATAAGGTCCAGCATTTTGTTATTCAGCCATTTTCCCCCATACTTCAATAGTTCTGACTGAATTTCATCAGTTCCTGGGCTTTTATTATTTCTTAACTTATTTATAATTGCTGTAATCTCTTCCAAAGTGGGCTTGTTGTTTTCCAACTCTGCTGAATTGTCAGCTACCTCATCTTCTAGTTTATCACCTCCCGCCTCTCTTTGGTCTTGTTCTACCTCTGTAATTTCCATATAATGTTCTCTCCATCTTTGTGCTATTTGTTTTTCTCCAGATATAAGGTCGCCTTGCTTGCTTTTCAGAAATATCTGCTTGCCTTGGTACTTCCTTTTACTGGTATAGATTTTCTTGTAAAATTTTTTTATGTCTCTCCTGTTATAATCATCTTCTATTCCTTTTATAAGTTCCAAGTAATATCTTCTTTTTTTCTTTCTGTATAATTTTTTGAGGTCTTTTCTCTTCGTTTTAACGTCATCGCTTTGCATTTGATTTTGGCTCATTGCTTTTTGTTTGATTATTTGTAACTCTTGCAGAGCCTTCACACATTCTTCATCAAACCAAGGGCTTTTCTTCTGACTTGTGTTTTGTAAATTTTCCTTTGCTGTTTGTTTCAGGACAGTTTTAATTTCTACCCAGTATTTTTCTACATCTTCTGATACTCTTAGTTTGGATATTTCTGTGTTGATTTTGTTTTCATACATGTTTCTAACTTCCTCATTTTCATGTAACTGTAATTGTAATTTTTCTATACCTTTTTTGTTTATTCTGGGTTTGTGATTGACCTTAGCTTTTATAACTGCTTTCACCAGGTAATGGTTTGATGCTATTTCTGCTCCCCTACGGCATTTGATATCATAAACTATACTTTGATGCTTTCCTTCAATTAATAAATGATCAATTTGATTTACTGTAGAGCCATTGGGGTGTAGCCAAGTTCCTTTATAAATTTCTTTATTTGCCTTCACTGTTGACATTAATCTTAGGTTTTTGCTAATTGAAAATTGAATCAGCCTATGGCCATTATCATTGGTTTCCAAGTGCTTGCTATGTCTTCCTGCAACCGATCTATATTGTTCTTCTTGGCCAACTTTGGCATTAAAATCTCCAATTAGAATTTTAATATCATATTTTGGGATAGCATCATAAAGTTGCTCTAGCTCTTCATAAAATTTGTCTTTGTCTTCTTCTACTGTGTCTTCGGTCGGGGAGTGTATGTTTATTATGGTAAATTTCCTTATTGGTCCTTTTATTCTGATGTGGCTAAGTCTTTCGCTCTTAACATTAAAATCTATTATGCTTTCTATTCTTGTCTTTGCAATCATAAACCCTGTACTTAATCTGTTCTGTTTTGCCCCTCCATTTACAAATATGTAATCTTTTAACTCAATCTCTGCTTTATCTCTTAAGTTTGTTTCTTGAAGTGCCAAAAAATCGATTCGATATAATTTGCATTGATTTTCTAACTGTTTCAGCGCTCCTTCATAGTTTAACCCAGTAACATTCCATGTACCAATTATAAATTTTTCTTTTTGTACTTTGTTCGTTTCTGTGGTTAATTTTTCATGTTCTAAATTCTTGTTCTTGTTTTTTTGTTTTCTTTCGTATGCCATTTTCATTGCCTGGTCTGTTACCTTGAGACTGCCCAAAGTATTTGTCACTATTCGTTTTTTGACTCCCTTTGGTGTTCCGTTAAGATAAGCTTCTCTGTGTCCTTGTCCCATGTATAAACCTGATTGTTTATATATAGTTTTTGGTATGCTATACGTATGCGATCACCTTCTTTCCTTTCTTGAGTTGCTGTTCTTTTTATTTCGTTTTGCACTTCCAGTTCTTTTTTTGTTAAGTCATTTTCTATCACTATTTTGGAGCCCCTTAATTTATTTTTCTGTTTCATTACTTTCATTTTTTCCTCCCAGCTACTCAATTTAACTATTACAATTTGTTTGCTTTTGTCTTTTCCCACTTTAAAGACATCCTGAATTTTTGGTTGAATTTGTAGTTTCGTTACCATTAAATTTTCTACACTTTCTCTTACATCTTGTTCATGCAAGCCTTTTATTACAATGTTCAGTTTTTTCTTTTCTTTTTCCATATTATCTAATTTATTTTCCAGTTTCGTGATTTTGTGTTCCAGTTCTGTCCTTTCAAGTTTCCATTTTTCTTGTTCTTTTTTCCACCCTTCCTTCACTTTCCGGAATTCTTCCATCAGCTCTTCATTTTTCTTTGAGAATTCTAGTTTTAACTCGGTCTTCATTTCTTCTAACTTTTTTAACACTGTTTCCATATCGTCTGCCTTATTTAGCTCTTGTTGAGTTGCTACACTTGCAGTAATGAAAGTTTGTTTTTGTTGACTTTTCGTCGGGATCCTTGGAATTTTCGGATTTCTTTGGAAAATTATCTGTTCTAATTCCCACTTTTCGAATTTTTCGGGGTTATCACTTTGTCTTTTCCTTTTTATTATTTCTTTACTGCTAGGTACGCTGTTTGCTCTTTGTCGGAAACTGTTTCCTTGATTTTCCGACATCAATTTGTAAATCTGTGATTTAGGGATAAGTTGTGACGTCTGGCAACGCCGCTCGAATTTTGTGCGAAGTGGCAACCGCGCATTAATTTCCAAACTTTTGAAGCTTAACCTCACTTTTCCGTCGTATGTGTTGCAGTTTATTTATAAAGTTTATTATTTCAATTTTACAGAAACCTTTATCCTTCACCAGATCCCCTGTTTTGTACTTACAGGTTAAGACACTTTACTTTAATTAAATTGCTCAATAAGGGTTAAAATTTAACTAAACTTATTGGAGCTATCTTTCACTATCTCAATTCACTACCTATTCAATTTAATTTGAAAGGTTACGAAATAAAACCTCTAAATTCAAATAAGATCCCAAAATCGTGTGAGTGTTCATAAATAAAAAGACGGTAAGTTGGTAACAAACGACCCCCACGCACAGGTAGGTTTAGCTGGTGAATACATGTCTTTAAGCTGCGCTGAATGCGCAAACCATTTTCCGAAGCCTGTCGGTCAAGAGTAAATGCACAAAAGCAATGTTTGTTTGATTTTGGCTGTAGTCCTATATTTTAGAGTTAATTATTATTTTCTGAATATTGGCATTAAATGGGGTGGAGTTGGGACAATTGCATGTTATTGATAGACCAGTTCGAAATATTTCCGCAGCTGTGGAATCCGAGACATGGTTCTTATTGTACAAAAAAACATGACGTTTGGTGTAACATAGCGCACAGCATCAACTGCTCTCGTGAAGAAGTTAAAAAGAAAATGTACAGTTTATTAAGCAGCTTTCGCCAAGAAAAGGCCAAAGGGACCAAAAGCAGGAACAGAAAAAGGTTAGTTTTTTTTTATAAAAGTCAGAAAGTAAAGAGAAATGTGATAAATAAATCAGTCAGGCGTCGGTTGTCACTTTACTGCTGTAAAAATGATGTAGGTGAAAATAGCAACGTCCAAGAGACTCGCGAAACGAAATTGGTGCTCTGCCCCTTGGAAATTGCAAACAACGGCGTGGCCGATAACTAGCTCACTCGGGAGAATCCCGTCCAGAACGGCGGATAAAACAGGCTAACAAGCTTCCGTAATTAACAAGTGGCTTAAGCCAATGACACGGACACCACCAGCACCCCGAAAATAACAACAGCCCGCTCTCACAGCTAGTCCATAACCGACTCCTCGAAACAAGTACTCAAATGTAATCAACCCGGTCCCCCGCCGATGAACGAAGCGCCGGGGGCGACAAACTTACCCTCACACGACTGTGCTGTCTCGCGGCTGATGACGGAATCCTTGAAAACAGACGCTAAAGGAGCCTCGCGCTCAAGCTCGGAGTCTCGTGCGTTCCAGGTGTGACCAATAGGAAGACAGCAACTTCGCGCGCCGACGATAATGCCGTCTCGATGCGAGAGGGATCGACTGATGTTTTAAAAGTTTGAAGATAGGAATCTCACTTGCTCTCATTGATTATGTGACAAACGTTGTTACCAGCGATAAGACAGCCAGCTGCAAAATGCGACTGCATAGAGGTTCGCACAAAGCTAGACTGACAAATGAAACCAAAATCCACGCGCGGGTTTGTTTGATGCGAAAAGCTGCCGTAATAAAAGATAAAATATTACCGAAACGGGCCTGATTTACAGGTGGACTCGCCAATGTTGTACCAAAACTGCTCTAAATGGTTATGTAGCTATCGGAATTAAGAAAAAATAAAAATGGCCTGACAATTGATTCGCCAACGCGGCTAGCCACTGGCTACGCCAGGCCGCACACAATCTTTTGCAAGCATTTTTGTTGGACCTATCTGCAGTAAAATGAATAACGTGTTTATAAAAAAAACCAAAGCTAGTTTTTAACACAAGAATTCCCGTGGAAGGTGTACAATAAACAGCTGTCACCAATATTAAAACAAACGGAAATAAACGAACAATAAGCTCCCCATCCACAGATAATTATAATAAGAAATACTCTTTCGATAGCACTGAACTTCTTGCCAAGAATAAATATTATCTCCCTGCCCACATTGGCCCTGCTAAAAATACCACTAACACAAATTCAGAAAAATCACTCGCTAAATCCCGAAAAATACCTCCGATATTTCTTCAAGGTGCTAACAATTATCAATCTGTAGTTGCAGACATTAAATCCACAATAAAGAAACAGTTTACAATAACTAATCATGGAACTCAATTGCGTATTAATTTAAAAAACATTGCTGAATACAGTTTGCCAACTAAGCTCTAAAGCTAAAGAAATTTTTAAATTAACTAATGTGTGGGACTGCATAATCAGTGTTGAGCTTCGTCGCAGCAGCAAAGATACGCCCCAGTGCACTAACTATCAAAGGCTGGGACATACCAAAAATTATTACCATCTCCCAGCTCGATGTGTTAAGTGCACTGGGATGCATCATTTCAAACAGTGTTCTAAAACCAAGATGTGTGAATTGCGACGGAGAACACCCTGCAAATTACAGAGGCTGCCCATACTACGTTACATCAAACAGAAAGATAACACCCACCCAATGTGCTACCACAAAAACAACTAACTTTTATAAATACGTAACACCAACTACCACATACGCACATGCAGCAGGAAAACCAACACTTACCAAAGATTCTCAACATCCTACTCCTAATCCCTCAAGTTCTCCATCCAACGCCAATCTAATCTAATCAGTTTGGGATTTGCTAGCCCCTTAGGGAGCTGAGGAAGTTATGTCCGAAATAAACACTACTTTCCCAAACAATCCAGGGTTAATAGTTCCCACTACACCGACGGAAATGATATCTTACATTAACAAACTTCCCATAAAAAAATCTCCTGGACATGACCTTAATCGAAATGTAGTTCTAAAAAAGATTCCCATAAAAGCGACAACCTACATTACCATCTTGTTCAATGCCTGTTTAAGAATTGGATACTTCCCAAATACCTGGAAACACGCAAATGTGTTCCTCTTTCCTAAACCTGGAAAAAAACCATAAAGATCCGAAGAATTATCGACCTATTCTAGTCTTCTTCCTACAATCTCAAAATTATTAGAAAAGACCCTCCTCTTTCGGCTCACTCAATTTCTAACAGACAACCAAGCACTGTCGACATTTCAATACAGATTCCGAAAAGAACATTCAACTGTGCAACAATTATCCCGCATATCAGAACTAATTGGAATCAGATTTGAAAGCAAGCTACACACAGCAGCAGTATTTCTCGACATCGCCTTTGACCGCGTTTGTCAAGTAATTTCTCACAAAACACTTTTGTTGCAAGAATTGGCTCTACTTTGTCAGCAAGCAGAACGATTGGTGGTGGGGTTCCACAACGATCTATACAGGTTCCTATATTATTTAATATATTCGTACACGATTTACCGGAGCCTTCCAACTCAACTGTTGCCATGTATGCTGATGATACAGTTCTATTAACACAACGCCACGATATACTATCAGCAACTTCAAAATAGCGCCGATCAACTTAGCAACTGGTTCAAAAGATACTAAGGATTATCTTCGATGCACCGTGGTACATACGAAATACTCAGCTACATCGAGAAGCCAGTCTACCTACAATACAAAAATTCACTAAAGACATTGCGAAAAAGTACTTCCATAACATAAACAAGTGCACTGGCGCAAAAACATATAACAGTGGAAGAAGAGGTATACATACTAGACTCAAAAGAAGACTTTCTCAAGATACACTTCTCTCATCTCAACGTAGCTCTGACAATAGTCATTAGCTAAAACATCATTATAATTAATAGGTGATTTCGCATGCAACTGCTCTAGCAATTAACTAAATTTCATCATTTTAATTTATTCTGCCCTAAATCCTACTTACATTCACGCCTAGCTGGTTAGACAACTTTATGTGCATTTATTATAAACAAATGTCTGGCTTGATACATTACAATTGCAGTGTTGTTATCTCATGGGTACAGTCCAATTTTTCAAGGTTTTTTTTCTGGCTCCTTTTGCCAAAAATTTTGGGGAAGTTCTTGATATCCTGGAATTTGTTAAACACATGATTGGCTTCTCACGGTCTTTCTTTTCGAAAATTTCGTGCAAGCTGGTTGTGCCCTGGCAGTTTAGTGCTTCGAAAAGCTTGTTGGTTTGGCTGATCTCCGTTAGTTTCATAGAGGACCTAGAGCACAAATGCCTTTTTGACGTTCGTAACTAGTGATTTTATTAATTTACTTACATCAGCCGCCACGGCGGATTTATTTTGTGCCAACATTACCCCTTGCACGTTCGCTCTGGCTACTCTTCAACTTTAGGTAAGCTGACGATAGCTCCTGCTTCATTATGGGGGCTTATGTGGGAATTTTGTACGTTTTCAGCCAATTTTCATTGGGATTCAATCTATCGCTGGAATTCAGCCATGTGCTCCTGTAATTGACGAATTTCAATTGGATTTCGCAATTTACCCCCCTTGGATTCCGCTAGGGAATAAGAGTTTGCCCATCGCATACCTGTAGTCCTCACGCTGCCTTCACTGACGTCAACGTAAGGCTATCTGCGTCATTCGAACCGCTGCTGGAAGCCGAGATCCTTGGCCTCGTATCCCTGATGCCCCAGGTGCGAAGACTGGAAGGAAACATGCGGAATAATTAGACTTGGGTGTGTACTTCTGTAGGCGAACCTTTCGCACAGTTAGCATTAGGGCATGCTATATAAATAGTCTCCCTTGTGCATTTCTTTTTCCCTGATTAGGCGAACCATGCGTACAGATAGTACTAGGGCATGTTATACTCATCGTCCCATTTTAGGTGTTTTCTTTTAGATTCAAGTTAGGGCTAGCTGCATTAGTTGTGCTGCCGCTTACCGAAAGCTACTATTTTAAGTTACTTCGTCTTACCTGAAGTATGATCTTGATTCCGGATTGCCGGTACCGCGCGCGCTAGCCTGGAGTCCCCTACGGTAGTGTGGGAGGCCCCGCTTAAAATTTACCTTTGGCTTCCTACAAAATAGAGTAACATAGTACTTGGAGTTTTGGAAGAATTGTAGTAGGATATTTTGCACTTACCTGTAGCACGTTTTAGCTGTGTTTGACGGCCAAGCCGCGGTATTTTAGGCTCCTTAGGCTGTGGTTAGCGACCCGACTTCGGCAACCTATTGCTCGAATTCAAGCTTCCGTGAACTAATTACGCAATTTTACGTTTAAACAATATTGTTAAGAGCATATTCAAGTAATTGTCGTAGCGTTCATGAATATCTTGATGTTTCTACATTAAGAAACTCCCTCAATTTCGTATGGCCATAGTATCGAACGGTGTCTTCGCTAATTAGAAATTTTGAGTAACGTCTTAATGTCAATTCGAGCTAACACGCAGGGTTAAAAGTTAGCCAGACACTTGCATTGCTCTGTTTTGCCGTGCCCCGCCTCACAGGGTGCGTGCAAATTGGTGGTGCCTACATTGTACAGGCGCATTAGAAATTAATTCCACTAACCTTTTATTGCTTGCCTAATTATCGCGGAACGCCGATAATCTTACTAATGCAGGTCGAGTAATTTTAATTGCTTATGGAACGCTCCTTTATTTTAATGTGTTAGGTTTATCATTGCCTGCTTTGTTATATAATTATTATTGTATGTGTGTGTCATTGTACTTGCCCATTAATTGTCGCCGTTTGCACTGTAGTACCGATTATTTAATAAATACCGTTATAAGTTATTGGTCTTTGCTAATTGATTTGCTGGATTTATCCCATACCTTGAGAAGGGCCGACTCAAGGATTTGTCGACATCGAGGACCTAGCTCCCTCTTCCTTAGTTTTCATAACAGCCATGTATATTGAAATAATTGGGAACTGGCTATACTTATTAAAAAAAAATCTGGGTCATATATTCTGGTAACAGGTTATAGACTGCTTTAAAAACTAACAACGAATTGAAATAAATACGTGCTTAAACATTATAAACAATCTAGCGTAGCAGAAATTCTTGTATATTTAGAACAGCGTAATATCATTCGCATTACTTTGTTCTGCTGTTTTTGCATTCTCATTCTAGCAAACCCTTGTTCTTGACAATAATAATATACTAGCACAATATTCGATATGCGGTGCAATGATTGTTTTGTTAATCATAATTTTAGCCTGTATATATTAAGCTTGCTAGAAGTTCTACTGAAGAAGTCTAGTTTCTTAACTACCTACCTTTTTAATTGCATAATCTACGTGTGCTTTGAAGTTTATTTGATTTATAATTACATCTAGGTATTTAATGTGAGATACCTGTTCTACTTCTAAGTTTTTAATTTTAATTTTATTAACCGATTCTACATTAGTACCTGATAAAATCATTGATTTGGTTTTTGCGATATTTAGTTTTAGTTTATTGACTTGTCACCGCTTAGAAATAATTTCTAAAGCTATATTAATTTTATTAGCAGCATTTCTAACATCTTCGTCAGTAACTGTCACAAGGTATCATTTGCAAACAGATGGTGCAATGTTTTACATTGAATTTCAAATCGGTTATATGCCAAATAAACAATAATAGACCCAAGACAGAACCTTGGGGTACACCCAAGTTGTTTTCCATGTAGTTTTCACTGGCACTGATTGAGTATGTAGATTGTAGTCGATGAGTGAAATTCTAATTTTGAAACCACATATTTTCATTACTACGTATTCCATATTTATGTAGTTTATTTATTAACCGTTGTCTGTCGATAGTCTCAAATGCACATTTATAATCCAGAAAAACAGTAACTACACTTGTATTTAATTTTAAATCACTTTTCCAGTTCATGAGAATCAAGGTTAAAGCTATTTCGCATGAATGTTTAGTTCTGAATCTTTACTTATAATATCATCTTCATCTAAAAAGATCTAGTTGATCTAGTTTTCTACGCTTATCTCCTTCGGTCAATCGATTATTATTTCTTTTACCACAATTTTTAATCAAATTATTGGTTGTAAAGTTAATATTCGCTATTTTTTCTGTTATCATAACAACACCCAAGAAAATTACCTAAATAACTTTCTCCTTGCGTTACGGTATTTGGTTTGAATAATAATTTAGTATTATTTTAAACTAAATTAATGGGAGGCAAGGCCTACCGTGCAACAAATTTCAAAACCGGCCCAGTTATAGTCCATATAATATTTGCATACCTTGTTGTGTTTAGTTGGAGTAAGGTCTACCCTTTGTAATTCAGTAATCCATTTTTTACATAAAGCTTCATCCTTCTAAACACATGCACTACCATGTTTGTGTAGTTTCCTCAACACATTACTATTAACTTTATTCACCGGCAACTGTTTTGAAACGCAAGCAAATTGCAATGCGGTGGCAATGCATTTATTTCACAACCACCTCTAACAGTTATTTACGTGTTTATTTACGCAATACTGAATGTAAATTACTCACATACACACCACCAAACACTAACACAGGCAGTAAGTGACTTATCTATGTAAAATAGCTCAATTACCTATAATTGATACTTGCAATCAACATGTTGCTCAGATCTGTACTGATAGTTCACGTTGGCGGCCATAACTGGCCTTCGGTAGCTGACGTTACGAGCCTGTAACGTCAGAGAGGCGAGGGTTGTGTTCTTTAGGTGGTATTGGTAGAAGACATGCATGTTAATCAAGGAATTGTCAATACAGTTACATTTTTCATTTGTTCTAAGTAACAAGAGATCAATAAAAAAACCAATTAGGGTGGGCTGTGATATGTGTTATACGTTTGGCAGTACTGAAGTGTATTGTCAGTCTATGTCAAATTCGAGATTTGCAGGTTAAGCTTTACGTCAGTCCGTGTCAACCAACAAACAAAACCTAACCTACTAATCTAGAATTTGACATAGACTGACAATACACTTCAGTACTGCCAAACGTATAACACATATCACAGCCTACCCTAATTGGTTTTTTTATTGATCTCTTGTTACAAAATACAGGAATTAAGATACAATATACTTCAGAGCAGTTGAATTCAAGGAGATGATCTTGAACACACGGTCAAAACTCCCAGCTGGCGGTGAAATTAAAAAAGACGATGTCTCTTGTTTTTATTAATTAATTTGTTTATATTGGAAAATTTATGCAAATACAAAGTTTTTGAGCACTAAACACAACACAATAAATAGTAAGAACAACTAAAATGAAAATTACAAATTTAGATGATAACAGAAGACATACGAATATACTAATGCAAGGTAAAAAATTAATTTACTCTATAACAGTAACAAAACTGCACAACAGAACTCTCAACATTTTCCAAAAATTAATAATTCTTGACACCAAAAGGTAAAAGAGGCTAAAGATAATGAAAGAAGATATCGACTTTTGCTTTAGAAATGAAAAAATTGAGAACTGACAAACGCATTACAGGTGAATTTATAGCTGAGTTAAAATTAGTAAATCTGAGCGACAAACAATTTTTACATCTTGTTCCCTTATACATAATATAAAATATGAACAAGGCTAAAATATCAGAACATGAAATTAAATGTCTAAGAACTTTATAAGCAATTGTAGTATCCAATATTTTTTCTCTGCTCAAACAACAGATACGAAAGCAAATACTGGAAATTTAAATTATGAGTAATTCACAAATCGTTGCTGCACAACCCTCAACTGTCCAATGTAAATTTTAAAAGCATTATATGCGTAAGTTGTCATTTAACATTTTCGTTGTTCTCTGAATGTCATTTTTTGGCAGTGGTCTATTATGATGTTTTATCGGACTTTTTACAATGTCTAGGGTGTATATCACACAACGTTTCGGGAGTTTTGATCTACTCCCCTGGTGGCCTAGTGGTAAGAGTGACAGACTAGTAATCACAGCGATCAGCGGTCCCGGGTTCAAACCCCGGGGGAAGCAAGAGTTTACGAATAAAAGCGTACAATATCAGTCCTTCTCAGGATTAACCAGGAATACCTGAAGACGGCAGTAGATCAAAACTCCCGAAACGTTGTGTGATATACACCCTAGACAGTGGAAAAAGTCCGATAAAACACATCTTAACATTTTCGTATTCCTAATAAATAATTCCAAGCTTCTGTTTGCTTTTCGGTTGATATTATTAATCGTAGCATCAAAATAGTTATTTACGCAACAAGTATTAAAAGTGAGATGAATAGGTAATTTCCAGGATGAGTTGTAGGCAAATTCTGAGAGCCGTAGAGTTCAGTAAAGACACTTGTCATCGTGAGCTGTGTCCTACAATATTGAAACCGTGAAAATTTTACAGACCGGGTGTTCCTAATTGCCAATAACTCCGAAATTTGTCGGAAGGTAGAGCGGTATGGTTCAGTAGCTTGAAACATGTGCTAGAAAACCTATGACTATCTAGTTATTACTGTTTTATAGTAATAGTACCTTAAAGTAATCTTTAATTTTCAAAATATACTTACACCCGTAAGCATAGTCGTTAGCCAGCGACTCGCCGGAGTTTCTGGCGAGTTATCAGGTTAGGTTTTCCGTTAGTTTTGACCGAAACTGACACAAAACCTAACCTACTAACCTTGAATTTGACATAGACTTACAGTGCCACCAACATATTATTCATATTGAAACTCCGGCGAGTCGCTGGCGAACGACTATGCATATGGGTGTTAGGGACCATCCTGTAAATGTTACAGTAAAAGCGTAAGTATGTAACTGTAAACACATAATACAGTATAACTCCCATAGAATGGACTCGCTTTGAGATCAGTCCTAGTTGAATGCCTAGGTTACTTGTTCTTTTATAATGTACAGTCGTGTGCAAATAAATCTGGGACAGTGTTTTTTTCACATGCAGATTCAGTTAAGAATTTGGAGAACATTTCCATGGATTTCCTCTTATCAGAGAGAGTTACGGGTTTCAGTACCTGTTAAAGTTTAATGTAACTCTTTCTGATAGCAGGAAATCAATAGAGATATTCTTCAATTCTTAACTGAATCTGCATGTGAAAAAAACACTGTCCCAGATTTATTTGCACACGACTGTACTTTCTTTACTATATGTTTCGTATATAGGGTGACCACCTCTCAGGGTTTCACCCGGAGTCTCAGGTTTTCTACATCGCGTCTCCGGGCTTAGGGTTTTGTAATAATTTCTCCGGGTTGCGCTAATTTTGTAACAATGTCTAAATATAACTTAGCCATCAATTATATCAATGAACATAAAATACGTTTCATATAATAGCTGCAAACTTGGCGTGCGGCGCGTGCGTATCTTGCTATTTACCTTTATCTTAAATAATAGGATTATATTTCGAATTCCACCCTTTGATAGTTAAACATTAAAACTGCTACTTTAGATTCTTTCTAGGTTCAATCGTATTTAGCAACCAGGAGAAATTTCATATAGGTAATTAGGTACAAAATTTTTGATTATTTGTTTGTTTTTTAATCTAATTTCATGTGATACCTACCAGAGGTGATTTACTTTTGTATTTTTAGTTCTTTCGTGATTCTTATCTCTTGAGTCAATAATGGTAAAAACTTTCTTTTCAAACCTCCTTGTTTATGGTGTTCGTATTCAAGTGTTTAAATTGCAATTTCTGACTCGCAACATAATTCACAAAAAGCATCATTTTGAGGTAACGTTGAGTCTTTTTCGAATAAAATCGTTATTATCTCCAAAACCGTAAACTTTAGAACAGCGGTTCTCAACCATCTTTATTGCCGCATCCCTTAGTATGTTAGCTATTTTTCAAGTATGTACCCCTGAACACTATTGTATGCATAATATTAGCATAAGCTTTATTATTGGATGTATGTATGTATGTTATGTATGTATTATCGATAACCGAATTTTACCTTGCGGTGTAGAGGCTGGTGCATTATGCGCTTGCATCTGGCGCTACAATGCTCAACTTGCTCCGGATTCGGGATACACAATTGGAGCGTGGCTTTTGTGCTTGCGCAGCACCATTGTGTGAGGTGTGTGTCATGGTGATATGGTGACCTTGTTACTCTATCCCTTAGTTTTATTATTACAAAATAAAAAATCATTAATTATGGAGGGAGTATTTTACACAAATGACCAAGAAATACAATGAATGCCCATACTACTTATTTTTTTAGTAATTTAAATCACAAAAATACTAACAATACATACTCGTATTTAAGCAAAAACAACACAATAGAAAAATATTTATAAAATAGATAAATCGATACCTGAAACATATCAATTCAAGAAATTAAGGGTATGGATTTATTTTTTTGTAAATCAAATTAGAAAATATATGGATAATAGTACTAAATTTAAAAAAATGTATATGGCTTTATGGTGTTGAAATTTATAACCCATAATGTATTTGTTTTATAAAAATTTGGTGTAATACACGCACACAACTTTTTTTACAGTGATTTTATAATTAGCCAAAAATTTGATTTTAAATTTTTAAGCATTTGTAAAAAATTTCCAAAAACTACAAATTCTATAAAAATGGTACAAAATAGACCGTTAGTTGAAGAGACAAATTTAATAATATACCGGGTGTTCTATTTAAAATAGGAGTTAATAAAGAAAAATAGAAAAAAACAAAAGAAACCCATTTTAGAAGTATTCAACTGGAAAGTCATCTATGTCACAACAATACACATCAAAAATTTAATAAAAATATAAAGTTTGAAACAAATCGTTCGAGCCGTTTTTGAAAAAATCGAAAAAAACTGAAAAATCGCAAGAGTAAACACCTACTTCCGGTCATGCGATTTTCTTCAAACGCTTGCTGTCTCATCTACATAGTACATAAAACTTATATTTTTGAGATATTCTGTTCACAGACACACAGACAGAACAATGAAAAAAAATATGTTTTTTGGAATCAGGGGACTCTAAAACGTGAAGATCTGTTGAAAACTCAATTTCGAATTTTTGGGGTGAATCCAATACTTCCTTTATCGTAAAAGGAAGTAAAAATAACATACGAATATTATTTTATCTACGACCACTACTAAAAGTAGGCCTTTTAGCCCTAGCTTGTTTCACTAAAAGTGACGTTTTATAGTTTACCGTGTTTAAAGAAATCAGCTGTTTACTTTTAGCACATGTGCTAAAAGTGAAGCGAGGTTCAAAACTACAATTTCGAACTGCAAGTGAAGTTGTAAAGCTATTCTAGTTGCTTCTTGCGTTACAGGTAAAGCGTTTTTGAAATAATTAAAGCGTTATGTAATGAATACAGTCATATGTGGAGTATCAATAATTACATTTCGTAACTCACCTTGACAGCACGGGCGTAGCCAAACAATCGCCAGCGGCGTAGGCTACTATTCATTATGACGCAGCGTTGCAGATGCGAACCTTTCTTAAATCGATATTTATGGATTAATAACGGTAAAATTAAGGTCGTAGATAAAATATTGTATGCAACGCGTGCTAAAAGTCGTTTATGCGCGAGACATGAAAATTATGAAACGAAGCCGAAGGCTGAGTTTCATAATTTTCATGTCTCGCGCATAAAAGTCGACTTTTAGCACTTGTTGCATAAATAGCTATTATATATATTAAAAGTTAAAAATTGCTATTTACATCAACAATACATAACAAATTATATATGTATACATTTACATAGTTAGATATATTTAAGATTACAAATATCACAATAAAAGACTAGCTAAAATATTGTTTTTTGTAAAAAAACGAGAAAAGTATAGCAAACCATATTTTTAAATTGCTATCTATAGATTGGTTTTTTAAAACAAACTATATCCTTGATCAATTGCGGCCATCTCAATTTTCTTAAAACGTCGTAAAATTGGTAGGGCTTTTCAATGCAATTGAAGTGTTTTATCACATCCCGTGTCTGGTTTCTACACAGCTCAACTAGCGAAGGAATTTCAGATACGGCTTCGACACTTTTAAAGATGACACTTTGATTTGTGGAACTTATTTGAATATACTTACAGAGCTCTTTTTTCAAATTGCAATGTAAAGAGAAAAACGTTAATGTGTTAAGGATACTATTCTGAGTTACTCCCGGTAAATCATAACCGTATAAAATTTGCTCTTTAAGCGATTCAAATACAGTTTCCTGGCTGTAATCTTGCTCTAAGGCGAGAATGACCGTCGGTAACAGCTGATCAGTGCCACTAAATTTATCGAGTTTAGCTTGATGATTTCCAATGTAAATGAAAGCCAGAACTTCATCACCAAAGCCGTACAGCTTGTAGGCACAGACAATGTCGTCAAAGTTTGCTTCTACTCCCAAGCTTAGGCAAATGTAAATTATTTTTATCCTATCACCTGGCTCAATATTTCTCTTATAAAATGCAAGCAATAAATTGCAGAGAAATTTCACTTCACTGTAACCAGACTCTAAGTAATTCCAAATAAAATCGAACGCCTTATCTGATTCTAATATTAAATAAAGGCACTCTAACCACTGGGTTGCAGGAAAGCAGCAGCCCCTTAAATAAGTCAACAAGAATGGCACGGAACAGTTCATGAGAATTTGGTGGTCAAATTGGGGCCATGCTAGCCTAAACAGTTCGGCATCATCATACATTAGCGCTAGCGACAGTACGTTCACACCATGGACGTCGCAACAGTTTACATCGGCACCCGCCTTTAGAAGAGTAATAGCGAGCGGATTTCTTTTTTTGGCAGCAAGCAGCAGTGCATTATAACCATCCACGTTTTCGTAAGAAAAATCATCGTAATAGTTAAATAAAATGTCAGTTATCTCAGGCTCGTTATAATCAAGTGAGTACATAAAAGGCGTCATATCGAAACGGTGCAGCAAGCTGACATCTGCCCCATACGAGAGCAGCATGCATACTAACTCAATGTTCTTAAACCTGACTGCGTGGTGCAATGGGGAGCCTTTGAACAGATTGTCCTGTGCATTTATATTAGCACCTGCTTTTATGAGTTCAAGGGCAACCTCGTTCAGCGAATATGAAACTGCAACGTGCAAAGGTGTCATTTTCATGTTATCTGAGTCGTTAATATCGTAGCCTTCTGCGATTAATTCCTTAACAATTGTAAGAAGCTTTGCTCTATCGCTTTCATTGTTCAGTTTTGTTTGACAATTATCTAGCAGGACGTCTACTAGCTTCATGTTGCAAGTTTAATCTTGTTTGAAGCAGATTACATGGAGTAAAGTACGATTTACGGTTTTTTCCCTAAGGTTAACCTGAAAAATTCTTACTTTGGAATTCAATATTTCATTTTTGGTGAAGAATGTAACGTACCTTTACGTGAGACTTTTTAACGTATTTCCTTTTGGCTCTTGTTATTAATTGTACTGTACATAGAACTTCTTATATGTAATTTACACAAGTAAACTTTTTACGACGGGAAATAAAAGTTTCTGAGGTTAGTGGTCGTCATCGTCAGTATTGTTTTGTATCTAAAAGCAGGGGTGGACTGACAACCGCAAGTTACGTGGGTGTGCCCGCTATCATTGTATTGATAAGAATTATCTCTTTGCTGGCACTGAATAGATTAGCTATCTTATGCTGACTCAGTTCCTGCAGTGCAGCATGTGATAACGGTGATAATTATATGCACTCAAATGTACAAAATATGCGCATATATATGGATATATGCATACATCTTGTTGAGTATATGCACCCAAAGTTATAATATATGCACATAATATGCTCTATTTAAAAAAAAAATAACTAGGAGTATTCTAAATAATGTAATAAATTCAATTATTTTGTATGAGTATATTTATTTCTCTAATTTTTATTCAAAGACGTCATTCATTTTAACGTGTAACTATATAAACATGGACTGCTAACGCCAACTCCACGTTGTAAGTCAACATAAAAATAAGATATCCCCTAACCCCGCCAGACTATAATGCACCCAACACTCGAAGTTCGACTCTTGAAATGGATTCTATGTTGGCTGATTCCTTATACATTGCTTGTATGGGAAAAGTGGGGGTTGCTGGCAGTCTATGTTTATACAGCCAAAGGTTTTAACAGGAACTTCCCCTTTCTTCTGCTTATTTCGATATGCGCACTGCACTCTAGCTGCAGAAAGTGAAAGTATATCAGTTGCACACAAAACTTTTATTAATAAATTTAATGAAATGGTAAATTTTACAAAAAAATCTCAAAAAGCTCATACATTACAAATTATCACTAAATATACCTAACCAAAATATGCAAAATCAAAAGTATGCTCAAAAACGTGTAAATATGCAAAATATGCAAAATGAAACTTGGCTTAAACGATTTGTTTTCACATAATTAGTATACATATGAAAAAGGTTTCGCCGGCATATGAATTATACAAAATATGCATTTGCCATATAATATCACCTTTACATGTGTAAGGTAAGGCAAAGACAAGAACAGAACTTTGCGCCGTTTTGCAAATTTTGTATTCCTATTTTGCAGCAATATCTGTCTGTGTTTAAATTAGTAGAATACAGTTAACAGGCTTAACATTTAATGCAACAGTATGTTAAGTCATTTTGCTGTTTTAGATGCTTAATTGCATTTCACGCCTTTAAGGCAATTTGTTGCTATGTTAAAACCATTTTCAATCTATGCGCACAAGGACAATCTCATCTTCCGCACATTTGATTCAGGTCATTTTGGTAGTTTAAATAGCCACCTAGGCTTTAGGTCAGCGTGCCCGTATGCTAAACCCTTTTAGTTCTTTATTTGGCTCCATCGCCTAATTCCAGAATCATGATTTCGCACATATTTGGCCCCAAACGCAGTATTTCGCGTCGGTTGGAGCTCCCCTCTGATGGCGTTTTTCCGAATTCCGAATCTTCTAGAAAGCACGCTGTTGTGGCGTGATACCATCGTGGCCCGCATTAATTTGTTTCATTTTATCGCCTTGCGATTGGCCGCCGAGGTTTAGTCACGTGGGGACGCGACCAAGGTGACCTGTGCCAGCGCTTCCCTTTGGGCATTCAGCCGAGAGCCGTCGAACGAACAAGTGGTCGGATAGTGTGTGAGTTCGTGCGACGCTCCCGCCCTTGGCGGGGGCGTCAGCCTTTTTTCCGTCAAGTGCTGCTTCAGCAATTATGTGACAAACTGTTTCGCCTTAAGGGCAGTTGTCCGCAGCCCGTTGCAGAGAACGCTCGTGTGGTGGTTGTGAGTCGGAGTTTTCGAATTGTCTTCGGCGTAGCGTGGGTGTTTTTGAGCCCAGTTCCTGCTTCCGTAAGTAAGGGGTCGTGCCCCCTTCATCTCGACCTACGAGGATTTGTTCCGCAGAACGAAAGTGGCCCATTTTTTTCGTCGTCCCGTTGTACGCGTCTTGACGCGTCTCCCGTCGCCATTGAGTCGGTTGTGCATTCACCCCTATCGCCGTTGTAACATCGAAGGTACCTGCCACCTACGACTGCAGCCTGTCGCAACTCAACTGTACCAGGCTCCCTCCTTAAGGTATGTGTCTTTAACCTGATTACCGCTGTGAACGCGAGTGCTAATTTAAGTCTTCGCTGCCCGCTGCATAAGGCGACGCGCATATTCGTACTCATTACTGCGCTAGTGCATTCATTCAGACTTGCAGACTGTTCATGTCGCGAGTGCTAATTTAAATCTTCGCTGTCCGCTGCATAAGGCGACGCGCATATTTGTACTCATTACTACTTATTACTGCTCTTGTGCATTCATTCAGACTTGCAGACTGTTCATGCCGCGAGTGCTAATTTAAATCTTCGCTGTCCGCCGCATAAGGCGACGCGCATATTTGTACTCATTACTACTTATTACTGCTCGTTACTGCTCATTACTGTTCATTACTGTTCACTACTGTTCAACATCTGTCGTTAAGTTTAGAGCGCGCGTGCCAGCTGGTGCCCTTAATTATAGGTTAAGTATAGATATAGGGCGACGCACTCTGCTGCCCCATTGTAACCCGAAGTTCAATATATGATTGGTTAGTTAAGGGAACTATTGTTTTGTTTCGACTTGTGCATGTTCTGTTACAGATAGACGCCCCCTTCATTGTACTGAATATTGTACGACGGAACGAGGAAGCTTTGAGCGTGCAGGTGGGTGAGACAGCTGCGTAGTCGCGGTCGGATTGACACCTAATTACAATCCTCGCATAAGGCAATCCCGAAATTGTTATTTGACCTTGCAACTCTTGAGTAATCCTATTGGCGGAGTATTTTGCATGCTTCGCTCCCGTCTAACCGTCCAGGCCCGGTTAGCCGGGTTAAGACAGGCTTGGTGGCGCCCTCATGATTTCGACATACCCTGTATATATTATGCCATCACGCGCTTGCCCAGAACGTATCGTGTGACTCACGCCCGACTCCCTGAGCGTCCCAGCCGTGGCCCATTAGCCTATTTCGAACCGATTTCAGGGCAAGTGTGCCAGTTTTTCAGGACTGATTCCGTGGTGCGATGCTCACCTTGGGTGGGTGTCGTAAAGTTCTTTTAATACCGTAACAAGTATTTTGTTTAAACACAGGTATCACGAAATTGCCTAATATCACGAAATTGCTTATAATGTTTTTTTATGTAGCATCGGAATGCTCAAGTATGGAGGAGAAGAAAAAGAAATACCGCCAGTATGAAATCTCGGAATTACTGGAAGCATCTAGATTGGTAACAGAAATGCATATCACTGTTTACAAAGCCAGTAAACAAACTGTAATACCATGGAGCACCCTCAAAGACTTTGTACTTATCAAAAAATACTAAAAGCAACAACAGGATTGTTTCCAAACTATGAAGACCATATGCTCTAACCGTGGAACTGGAAACACCGTTGTTTGGCTACATCGTAAAAATGCAAGAATTGGAATTTGGCTTAACGATTAAGATGATTAGAAAGGTAGCTTACATATTGCCTGAACAAATAACGAAAGTGACACTGCAAGTCAATGGTGGTGGATTCTGTAACGGGCTAAATCGACTATTACGACAACGCGCCAGTTTGTAACGGTATTACACGGTATTTACGAAAAGCCACAATAAAGCTAGATGAACTTACAAAATCGGGAATGTAACTCACATAGGACCGCTGCCCAGCCTATTGCTAAAGAGTTGCCGACTAGACTTTAGTGGAGCGAGAGGTGGTCCAACACGAGATCACACATGGCAAAGGCGTATTAAACGGTTAACAGATCTAAAATGATAAGGCGCTACCACATTTCCTACATTACAAAAATTTATAAGTGAACCCGCTGAGAAAATGTGGAAGCATAACGCGTTCACCTTTTCACTTTAAGCTTAGCAGTCTGGTCAGCGAGCCGATGCAGCACCATCGGACCTACCTTTCGAAAATCCACTTGATCAGCTGGCCAAACTCCTCTTACACTGTAAAATATAATACGCACAACGCATGCATAATAACAAAGAAAACCACAGTTAAATTAACATGTAATGTATTCACAAAATATTTGAATATATATAAAAATGCATATAAAAAGATGAAATGGTTTAGTATACGGCAGTTAGGTAAATTACGTAACGTCTTAATCTATTGAAATTATTCAGTAAACTTTACATTAACTCTTGAAATTACTGAAAAACGATATGAACATCAAACTATAATCAGATAGCGGTAATAAAAAGCGATATTCAACTATATTAAATAGCAGTTGCGACACATGACAGGGCTACTGCATAAAGCTAGGCAACAACCATGTAAGCTGACGGTAAATGAATTATAATGACAGGTAAACAACTGTTAGGGTAAGGCCATGCTTCCGTTTTAGTCGCTGCGACATGATCGCCGCAACTAGGTCGCAGACATATAAAATTTTCTGTCCAGGCCATATTATAATACTGCATAAGAAACAATCTGTCGTGACGCTGGAAAAACGCTCTTCACAGCGTTTTCAACATTGGTCGTTGTCGCGGGTTGCAAACGTGGCCACCTACATTAGAATCCATAGAACACACCATTGCGACCTGGTCGCGGCGATCGTGTCGCAGCGACTAAAACGCAAGCATAGCCTTACCCTAATGGTTTTACAAATGCAAAGAGGCACACAATAAAAGTTAAACTACCGCGACGTTACGTCAAATGTCCGATGCATCGGCGAAACACACTGTATACGTTAAATTTACACTGTAAACTTTAATACAACGTACGGTACCTTTAAAGAGCTTGGTTGTGCGGTAAATTAATGTCCCATGCTACAGCAATTAGCTGCTGTTCCCAGATACTGCAGAAGACACCAAATAGGGGGATGACTGCACCAACTCCACGTCCCATCAAGAAAAATCCAGGCCCAAGCGTGACAACATGGCAGAATGGTAAACGAGGCCCCACGGTACGTGATAAGCCGACACTGAGAATCCACAGAGAGTCCGTCCAATGACGTAATATAATGGGGGCTACCGCCCCCACGACAAACGGAAACTCAGCGGCTTACATTAAACAACAACTACACCCCGTTCGGTCACCGTCCGCAGTCAACATGCAGTTCAACAAAGGTGCAAGGAAATGCGAATCGCACGACCCTTGCATTGAAGCGGCGGAGAGTTCAAATAGTAACTAAACAGCGCTACACACACATACTGCAGGAACGAACCGTTAGGCGATACTTGGCTCACATAAACAACTGCAAAACCTTGCCCATGCACGCCTACGCGACCTCAAAGGATACGTGGCCTACGACCACCTCAGAAACCAATTGTTGCTTCCGACGCCCGGATCGAATCTGCCTAGAAAATACGCGCCGGCTACGCGATCGATAAAGTGGTGGGACGCAAGAGCTGAAACTTGCTCTCTCGCACACATGGCAGCTGTCTCTTAACTTCCCGCCACGGAATGTGCAGGAGACGGGTCGATATTTCCAACAAGCGGATAAACTTAGCGCGCCAACAGATCGGAGCCGAGATACACCAAATGAGTGCCTTCAGAAATGTTGGCCAATAACACAGCTGTGTGCCTTAGAAAGCCACTAAATGCCTGCACGAAAATCGATATGCTCAAATTCATATACAAGTGGGGTCGTAATTTAGAAAATAACACATTCAATATTTTTTTGACAACCGTCAAAATAACAAAAATTTGCAAGATAAGTGTAGCTTTATTTCTAAATTAAGTATAATAAAAAGCGTGAAAAACGTTTTCCCAAAATGCGCAAAAGGTGTTTGGCACAAAAGCATTTTTTCACGTCGTCAGTTGTAACGTAATGATGCGTGAATGTTCCCTTATTTTGATGGTTGTCGAAATAGCTATTTTTGTATTAAGGGCGTGAAGGAGGCGATTTTGGCCCGCGGTGGAATTATAAGCCAGAGGCCCGAAGGGCCGAAGGATTATAAAACGCCAAAGGGTCAAAACCGCCGTTCACGCCCGAAATGCAAACAAGATTTTTTGTAAAATCCACCATAAAGCTTTGAAAAATAAATAGCACGATTCGTTCTCAAAAATCAAATTGTTGTTGGTTGCCAATGTGATGCTGGTTTTTTAGGCCTTAGGGCGCAAAAGGCATTATTTACGCCCGCAAATTATTTTTAGGCCTTAGGGCGCAAAAGGCACTATTTACGCCCGCAAATTAATGTATAAATGACCTTATTTTAATACGATTTTACAAAAAAACATTTTTTATACAAATTTAAGTTCAGTAACCAGCAAAGAATTTGTCCGTAATGTTTGAACTATTAAAAATATTGAAAAAGTACCAGACGGATACAAAAACATAAAATATAATTACGTTTTGGTATTTTCTCCTCTGTAGGTAATGGTGTTTTTGGTAGAACAGTTACACCCAATGTCTCTAAGAGGCAATCTATATCTGAAAAAAGAAAAAAAAAAAACTAACAATTAACACTTCTAAAGTTGTTAACTTACCAGTTGCCACATGTTCTTGGGGTTGAGATGAAACAGAATATCATGTGTCATACACTTTTTGGGGAACTTGTAATTTTAACTCTGGAGTTCTAAGGCGAGCGGATGGCCCCGCGAGCAAATGCTCGCTTCTCAGGCAGCCGGCCCGGGTTCGAATCCCGGCGACTCTCGAGTTTAAAAATCGTACGCTCCCCGGCTACACCACGCTAACACCTGCGGTAGTCGTTAAACCCTAACAAGAGAACTCTTCCTCAGTTTCGACGGGCAAGGTAGCCACCTACCCGGCCTAAAGGTAAAGGAGGCTCATAGAACCAGTTTGTGGTTAAAACAGGCCACTGGCCTACAATATAAGAGGAAGAAGAAGAGTTTTTAGGGATGTTGAGGACAAGGACTCTTATTTCTTGAAACCCTCTGCGCAGATCTAAATTCAAAACAATAATCATAATTCTATTGATCGATCTTAATTATTTACAATAACTAACGTGTTTACCTTTAACTTTCTGAGGCGTAACATATTTCTGTTCTTCCGGCGGGAAACTAAAACAGCTCTCCTCCCTAGATGCTTCATTGTACTCTACAAGTAATTTATATGATAAGCGAGTCTCTAATTTTTACTTAAACTAAATGCTAACCTGATAAATTTAGTGTAGGTACCAGGAGTTTCTTTTTCTCTGCGCATCTCTACAAAATGTGTATCACACACTCTGTAATTACTGAGCAATTTGGGATTATCTTCCGCAACCAGCTTCTGATTGCCTATACGGTCAATCCAAATATCCCGTATTCGCTTCTCTGTTGGTATCGAGTACCTAATACGAAATTATAATAAGTTACAATTGTTTTAAGCTTTATACAAAATATTTAACAATATTTTTTCTACGGTCACCTCTAAAACTGACTATTAAGCGCTCACTGTCAATGCGAAAAGTTAACGATTCACACATTTTTTCCCTAGTAACCATTTTAGCATCGCAACCACGTACACAATGTCTTAATGAAATAATCGCGTCACTTCATTTTACTTAACGCATCGCCATGGCTAACCTGATTATTATTGTTATTCGTCATTTTTCTGGAACTGGCTAAAATTATTGACAATTGTATCACGGTGCGTCCATCATCACGCAACAGATTTATTGAGTTTGTGAGTTTTTTTGAAGTTGAAGATGGAATCTGAAGATAATTATTGCACCCCGCCTGAAGTATTTGAAGCGACCCAGACAGCAACCAACGAGTTGTTGCCGGCCAAATCGCACGGCCTCTATGAACAGCGGTACAACGACTTCATCAAATGGGGTGAATCGAAATTTCAATTATTTAACAATTTTGTCATTTATTTAGGACCGTAGAAAAAATTTTGTATGTATTTCGAGCGTAAAGAGCCATTTTGGTATTCGGTTGCTTTTTCGCGCCTCGCTACCGCTCGGCACGAAACTCGCATCCTCATACCAAAATGGCCCTCTTTACACACTAAATACATAAATATCTATTTCAACACCAACTACTTGCCTGGTAGCTGTTTTATTATTGCACCAAGGGACGCAAAAAATGTCACAGAACACAAACAAGAGACAACACAAATTTAAAAATGGCTTTGGACAAAGGCTGTGAAACGTTGTCTTGGTTGGCTACAACCAAAACAGACAAACGAGTTCAAAAACTACAAGCGTTCTACCGTATGATCGAAAATTTTCAACGTCTTGAAGGCTGTGGATTTTTTAAAAATTAAATTTATGTTGGCAGTGATGAGTAAAGCTACTTAATAATATAACCTATACAAGTTTGACAGATAAACTTAACTTTTACAGGATGTTTAATGCCGTGGTTCTGTGTATGGAAAATGCAGCAAATCATCTTGAATAGCTGTAGTTGTTTTTGTTACTAACATTTTTATGTATTCAACAAGAATGTCTGTATTTGTTGAAATGGCAATCCTGACATAACCTTAAACTGACAGATATAAAATTCCAATGTGACTTTTACTACCGCAGCCCTCTAGACGTTGAAAGTTTCTCGAGTTTAAAATGTTGCGTCTTGAGTCATCTCTAGCGTCCAAAAATATATGTATTATGTCTATATTTCTAGTAGGGTCTGAGAACGGGCGAAAACACTACTGCGCCGACATAGTCTCTCTCTGAGTACTACGCATCTCGTGCGCATGCCTGGAGTTCGAACTGCACAGCTACGTTCAGCTCAAAGAATATGTACAGTCGTGTGCAAATAAATCTGGGACAATAGTTTTTTCAGATGTATGTTGACTTGAGAATTGAAGAATATCTCCATAGATTTTCTGCTACCAGAAAGAGCTACATTCTCATTTACTTGTCAAAGTTTAATGTAACTCTTTCTGATAGCAGGAAATCCATGGAGATATGCTTCAAATATTAACTCAATTTACATATGAAAAAAACATTGTCCCAGATTTATTTGCACACGACTGTACATAAGTGAACAAGAAGCGACACTAGATAGAGTGGGGGCAGGGCATTTTTCAGTGCGCAGGTTTACTAAGAATATGGCCGTTATTTATATCATCGGTAAGGCAACGGGTCAACGTACTCAGTTACGCGGCAGTTACGCTCTGATTGTGATAGTTAGTCGTGTTTATTGGTTCAGTTATGTACATATTCTTTGGTTCAGGTGTTCACGAACAATGCTTGCGCACAGCTCACCAAGTCCGTAGAATAGTTGGTTGTCTGTCCCACTTACGCTCTGACCTCCCTACTTACAGGCGCTAGCAATATACAGTGTGAACGTTGGCTGTGGAACGCTCCAAATAAAAGATTCCCCGAACATCTGTGGCCAAAATTCTCGGACACGTCGATTTTTATTTTTATTTGGGCATTTTTTGAAATAAAATGCATACATACAGGGTGTCCCTCGTATAAGGTATGGCGTTATCGATGCGTTTTTTCAAATTCCGTAATAAGAAAAGGGAGTTGCCATTTTAAAAAAACATCGATAACGCCATACCTCATACGTGGGACACCCTGTATGTATGCATTTTATTTCAAAAAATGCCCAAATAAAAATAAAAATTGACGTGTCCGAGGATTTTGGCCGCAGATGATCGGGGAATTTTTTTTATTTGGAGCGTTCCACAACCAACGTTCGCACGTAGAAGTAATAAATATATGCGTTCAAAACGAACGCGCAGTATCGCAGATAAAGATAGACGATTCTCTGTCGCCAGAGCCAGTATACCGGGTGACAATGAGACTAGGGTCATGCTTATATCTTCTTTATTTATGTATCGATTTGGATAAAATTTTATACCAAGATACTAGACATAATTTCTGATTGGCTGATAGATATATTCAAAATGACTGACTTCTGGTTTTACAGAAAATGTTACTAACGTTGATTTTTTAAATGGAACACCCTGTATATTTTGTTTTTCTGAATCTACGAGCCAAACTACATATAATAGTCTTGCCAAATTTAAATTTTTTTAAACAAAAAAAAATATTTTTTTTATTGTTATTTGTTACCATAGAATGCCTTGACTTGGAAAAATCTATTCTAATTGACTCTAGCAACTCTTAATAATAGCTATTTTATCAATAAGGTCAATAACAAACCTTTAATAAAAAAATATAATTTGCTAAACTCGTTTTTTAAGAAAAAATCACTTGTTTTAAATGGCACCTACCAAGGGCCATCTTGCCATTAAACAGCAAATTTAATTACCGATCTAACTATATGCATCATGCACTACTTTATCTTTATCTGAAACTGAAAATTAATTAATCAATTATTTTTTAAATATTTTTATGTAATATCTAATAATACCAAAGCAAATTTGGCAACACTGTTGTATGTAATTTGAGTCGTAGATTCCGAAAACATAAAACATATAGAGTGATCTATTTAAAGAACCAAAGTTAGTGTCACCTCCGGTTTCACCGGAAGTGACACTAACGTTGGTTTTTTAAATAGATTTAAAGAAATAAACAAATAATTAATTAATTTTCAGTTTCAGATAAAGATAAAGTAGTGCATGATGCATATTGTTAGATTGGTAATTACATTTTCTATCAATGGCAAGATGGCCCTTAGTAGATGCCATTTAAAAAAAGTGACTTTTTCTTAAAAAACGAGTTTAGCAAATTACATTCTTTTGTTAAAGGTTTGTTATTGACCTTATTGATAAAATAGCTATTATTAAGAGTTGCTAGAGTCAATTTGAGTAGATTTTTCCAAGTCAAGGCCTTCTATAATAAAAAATAAAAATTAAAAAAATAATTTTTTTGTTGCAAAAAATTGAAATTTGGCAACACTGTCATATATAATTTAACTTATAGATTCAGAAAAACATAAAATATACAAGGTGTTCTATTTAAAAAATCAAAGTTAGTAGCATTTCCGGTAAAACCGGAAGTCAGTCATTTTGACTATATCAATCAACCAATCAGAAATTATGTCTAGTATCTTGGTATAAAATTGTAGCCAAATCGATTCATAAATAAAGAAGATATAAACATGGCCCTAGTCTCATTGTCACCCGGTATATAGGAGAGTATCGCCACGTCCGCCATGTTTATTCCTCTGACATATGCGTCACTTTGAGGTTTGTAGCACAATTCCGTCAACGTGACGGTTGTTAGCAATCCAAAACTTTACTTAAAATTGGCAAGTCTGTAAGTCTATGTCAAATTCCAGGTTAGCAGGTTAGGTATTGCGTCAGTTTTGACACAAACTGACGCAAAACATAACCTGCTAATCTCGAATTTGAGATAGACTTACAGTCTTGCGAATTTTAACGACTTACGAAGAATACTCAAACAACTATTTCTGGAAGCCACAGCGCAGCGACAGACACAACAAACTACCTGCAATTCTCATCCGCCACGTCCGGGCCTTACCTTACATTGGTCATAACACAGTGAGTCAGTTAATAAACATGCACAAGACACAAGGGAAAAATTATAAGACGATACAGTTAATACATCTATTAGGCCACTCCACGTGACCAAACAAACACCTTACAGTAGTACCGATGTAGTCGGCACGTATGACAATTTGTAATAACGACTTATGGGGTACGCCCAGCTGGGAAGCGCTTTACCTAAAAATGGAGGGCGCATAGCTGAGCCGAACAACAAATCCGGATCGGTTCTAGTTAAACGTTGGCTTAGGCCTCAACAAGCGTGACGCGCAAGCATGAAATCTGTATTTGAGTTCGAGTCACCAGAACGCACTGACTTGCAGCAAAACAATTTAGAGCAGCAATCGCTACATTCTCAAAACTGACGCTTCAAGCTACCAGACGCGGCCACGAGCCCAGCTGCCGTTACGCACGGCTAGAGTAACCAATGAGAAGTCAGGGCCACGCGTCATACTAACTGCAGCTGTCTCGGTTCGGGAGAAATCGACAAATGCTTCAAATAAAATTCGGAAAAGTTTTCTCATTCGCTCTCACGAGCTAAATTTTAAGGAACTTAGAAAACAGACACCCTACAATAAAGAGGGACCCGCAGCTGCATAAAGCTATGAAATAAAGGTTGACGCGAAATTCAAAGCTGTTAAGCTGAACCAAAAGCCACGTGCGGGATAAGATCTTTGCGTGATGCGGAAAGCTACCGTCTAAAGGATACCATAATGCCGAAACGGGTCTGAAATACAGGCGGACTCGCCAATTATGTACCAAAACTGTTTTAAAGATTTATGTAGTTAATTAAATTACTGAGAAACATAAAATGGCCTGACAGTGTCACAAAATTACTTAACGTCAAGTAACTTTTTTAGCTTATTTTTTTATCAAGCAAAACCAAGGTCTTGCAAAAAAAACTGTGACAAGTTGTGTCCAAACCATAAAACTTTGTCACATAGGTGTTGTCATCGCAAAATGTTATACCTGTCGTCATTCACTTTTAACTTACCTAACTTGAAATGTAATAAATGTTATTAAATATATTATATTTTTTTGCTTTTCGTACTTTTTGTAATTGTATGTCACTTCGGATGCTGTAAACACACGAATTCAAGAACGGCTCAACCTATCAGGATAATCTTTGCGCATTTTTCTGCTAAAAACTGAAAACTTTGGGAGAGATGGATCGCTTTTTTCTTTGCAGCAATTTTTCTATTTGTATTCGCTTTACCAGTAATAGACACGTTAAGCAGTCACCCAACTACATTGTCAGGTTTGTATAGCGCGAACACTCGTGGATAGTCGAACCTGAGGTCGCGAGTTCGAAGCTCGGACGTGGTATCTTTTTAAATTATCGATGCGGATGCAAATGTTTACCCCTTGTCACTTTCAAATTTAAAATGCCACATTATCGGCGATGTCTGCCCTATTTGTACTCTTTGTTAACAGTGGTAATAAATCGCCGACTCGATTTTAAACCGATTTCCTCCGTTCAGGCTTCGTAATTATAGTTCTCATCTCCTTTGCGAATCATCTTTAGCCCAAGTTGTCGCACATATGGTTGGATAATGTGTATAACATAATATCATAACTGGCATACCACATTGTAATAACGGTTAGCAAGGGGTATGTTTAGTAGGGTTGTTTTCCACTGCCAACAATGTTATCAAAACCTACCTTTGAATTTCAGGTCATTTTGGGAAGCAAGACGGTTTTATAATTGAATCACTCTACAGTGACGTGATCAAATATTAAAGATTGGGCCGATTCAATAAAAATCAGAGGTTGTTTAACTTGATACATTAAAAATTTAAAAATAATATGGCCTTCAACAAAATGTTCATGATAACATAGTGAACTACAAATAATCTGAACAAAATTACATTAGTCTCTCAAATCAACAACACAAATTTAGGCTGAATGATAGCTCATGGCTACAAATCAGGTTCAATCACATTATTTTTGGAATTTCCCATAAATTGAAAGCAATTGACATGGAGAAATAGTAAAATAGTTTAATCTTCTCTGTTGTTCAAACGAGGTAGAATATGTGCACCATTCTGCTAAGTACGAACGCAAAACGGCTGATTAAAATAATTTCGAAAGATTGCAATTTAGGATACAGTTCACATCTAGGGTGGCTGAAACACAAGCACATCATTTTTAGTTTCATTAAAGTTAGTCAAAGGTTTAATGTCCACTTTTTTATTCGAACTTGAAAACGAGTGCGGATTCTGAGAATCTGCAACCGAAGATGCAACTCGTTCGCGAATTTAAATCGGGCTCTCGTAAAAATGTTTCATTCCTTTCCAGCTAAGTTTTTAAGCCATTAATCGGTTATCTCGATCTTTTACGTTGTAATTTTCCATTTTGTCTAGTACACATTTCCTCTATTCAATGCATTCGCATTGGAATGTTTTTCAAATTATGCAGGTCTCACGAGAAAGAGCGTAACTACAGTCACCTTTCAAAAAATTGCATGAAGCAACTCAAGCCCGCATTTTTTAATGAAATGCGTCCATTCATTTTCGGTGTACTTTATGCTTCAATGTCATTACGTGAGCAAAGGACGTTTCTGTAACGTTTGCAATTATATTTCAAACTTGAGGATATAGATTTACTTAAAATTATTGCAATTTCCGTTCCCTTTGAAAACCATGACTTCAAAACTTTAGCAAGCTGTATTTCAGCAATTAAGCCACTTAGGTTCAAGTTTCCTTTTCTTCATGAAGTAATTCAAGAAACCACATCTTTAATTTTAGTGACCATCCTGTAAATGTTAACAGTAACTGTAACGTATAATAAATACAGTATAACTTTCTTATAATGGACTTCCAATTAATATACATTCGGTTGTTAACGTACTTGAGAGATCAGTCACGGTTGAATGTCTAGTTTCTGTGTTTTTTTACTACATACTTCTTATACAACGTACAAAAAATATGTCCTGTAAGCTATATATTTTCTTTTACTTACTTACTTACTTATCAGCTTCCTCCATTACCGTTAGGTGTAGAGGCTTGTTTTGTTCCACAAATTGTCTTCCATTCCTTTTTGTTCTTAGCTTTGTTCCACCTATATCCTCTTGTGGCAAGTGTTTGGGCTACTTCTTGGTTCCAGGTTTTCTTGGGCCTTCCTTTGTTTTTCTTCTTATCCCATCCTGCCTCCCATATTTCTTTTACTAAATTGTCGTCTTTCATCCTTGCCAAATGTCCAAACCAGCTAAGTTGTTTTTCATAGATTTTGTCGACTATCGCTGTAACTTGTAGTCTTTCTGTAATGGTTGCATTTCTAATTTTGTCTCTTCTAGTAACCCCCTCTATTTTTCTTAGAATTCGCATCTCCATTGCCGTGATTTTTTATTTCAAATTTTCCGTCAGAACCCATGATTCGCTCCCATATGTTAACGTTGGTACGAATACTGTCTTGTATACTTTTATTTTCGTTTTTTTGCTCACTTCTTTTTTGTTTAGAAAACTAGGTTTTAACGCATGGAAGAGTTTCGTCGTTGACTTTATTCTGTTTTCCACATCAGCTTCTATATTTCTTTTACTGTCAATGATGACTCCCAGATATTTTAATTGATTTGTTACGTTTAGCAATTGCCCATCTATTATTAGATTTATATTTTCTTCAACCTTCGTGACCGTTAGGATTTCCGTCTTCTTTTGATTAATATTCATCCCGAATTCTCTTAGAACTTCTTGCCATATTCTAATGGAACTTTCCAACTCTTTCGTATTCTGTGCTACTAGTATGAGGTCATCTGCATACAAGAATTCTTTTACTATAATCGGCTTGAGGCGATTTGTCCCCACGTGTACACCCTTTATGAGTTCATTTGCTGTTCTCGCGATTTCATCCATTGCCGTTATAAATAATAAAAGGCTTCCTTTATTTTCTAACGCTTTCCAGATTCGGCTTCGTGTTATAGTGTCAAATGCCTTTTTTAAATCTATTGCACACAGGAAAACCTTCCCATTTCCGTTGAATACTCTTTCAGATATTTGTCTCAGGGAGAATATCCAATCCTGCGTGCCCCTTCCCGGTCTAAATCCTGCTTGGACTCCCAGTAAGGTGGGTTCTATGTGTAGTCCTAATCTATTTTTTCTACTCCCGCATGTATATATTCTGTTTTCTTCACAATCTACAGAATGGATATGTAGGCAATTGTAGTTAACTGAACGTATATGATTTCATATCCACACAAGGGTGGATATGAAATACACCAATCACAAACCACGTTAGCCGTGATTACCTAGGCAACTTTCATTAATTGTTTGTTTTGCAATGGGCACGCCCTGCTGTGCCCTGTTTGTGGCAAACGTGATTTTGTTGTAAGATATCTTATTAATTAGCGTTGAATAAATTTTCTTTTAATTTTCCATTCTTTTCCATTGATAGGTCGTAGAAAAAATACACTGTACAACTCGAGTGGAATGTCCATATCGCCCTCGGATAATTGAAACTTTATCCTGGTGCGATATGGACATCATATC
>CALNHX010010225.1:0-42291 GCA_940337035.1 Agriotes lineatus | reverse complement strand
GGTTTTATTATCCATAGGGGTGTCACAAAAATACATGTAAATTACAGTGCAGTGAGAGAAATATAATTATTCAATTACTTCTGCAGTATTAACTATTACACACAAGCAATTTGGAGCTATTTTAATAGTTATTTTGAAAAAAAGACTTTCTCGATTACCTACAATATAATACATTTAAATAGTATCAATGAACACATACACGGTATGAACTTCATTATTTACCTTTGCTTTCTTTAGCTGCTACACTTCCCATCATTTCGAATCTCTGCACATAAGTTTGTATTGTAGGGCTATCTTGAAATTGTATCGAGAATAAATCCCTAACTCTGCGTAAACTATTGCCAGCATAAAAAGTTTTAATAATGAACGCCCTTTCCTTGTTGTCCTAAATTGCATCCATTTTAAGCGACACAATTATCTGAGTTGTCAACAGACAGCTTTTGGTTTTTAACAAGTGCTGCCACTCATATTTGGAAAGCACGGCCGCCCATATTTGCGAATATCTAAATTTTAAAATTTATATTTTTATGCACAATTAATATTAGCCAATAAGTTTTTAATACTAAACGACGCGGATAATTATTCTCTTTAATTTAGGACCACTACCATTTTTCCCCATAAAAATGATGAGCAGGAATATGCATAACCGTGATAAGCCATGTAAATTGTCTATGTTCAGAGGTATGACCAACCACCCGGTATACCTCGCTCGCATAAAACCGAGAAAAAAATCGGTAAAATATAGAGGGTGTTTCATAACGTACGAAGGTAGCTAGAGGGACCCAAAATAAAGCTATTTTATTAATAAATTTCTGCCCAAAACCCAACAACATAAAAATAGCAGCAGTTTAAAGTTGAATAAATTAACGAGCATCCTTTACAAACTATTACAGTAATTTGAGTTCTAAATTCAAGCTGGGTTAACTAAACAACGTTGAGTTAAAAAACTTAATAAAAAATAACTAGCAAATTGGTGTTCACTGATGGAGAACCGCTGACTATTTAATAATAACTGAAAAACAAGTAACAGTAGAAATTGATTAGAGTGTTAATTCATTTATTAAACGTCAAAATTAAGATATATCAGCTATTAAGTGTTTAATTCAACTTAAATGGCTAACTATAGTAACGAATATGTAGATATGATTATTATGAATGAAGCTGCTGCAGAAAATACTACACATGCAAGACGTATGTACTCGGAAAGATTTCCAGATCTTCAAACGTCTTCCGAAAATATTTTTCCTCGAATAGTCTAACGCAGAAAAGAGATTGGAAATTTACAACCTAAGAAAGGTCATGGTGGCGGCAGACCAAATCAACATGGGGTGAATGTGGAGGAAGAACTTTTAGAAATTGTTAATGCTGATCCAACTACAAGTACACGTTAAATTTCCTACCAAGTTGGAGTTTCTCCATCCTTTGTTTGGCGCACATTGAGCAGCAATGGTTTGTACCCCATCATCTGCAAAAAGTGCAAGGACTGACTTCTACGGATTATCCGCTGCGGTAGCAGTTTTGTGAATGGCTGGAAGCAGAATTTCCAATACATGTACTGGAGATGGACGAATGCTGTTTTACTAGGGATGGTGTTCTCAATTTCCACAATTTTCACATATGGGCTGGTCAAAATCCGCATGCGATTCGGCAGAGTAGCTTTCAGCAGCAGCTGGTATTTTGAATAACACATTAACAGGGACTTACGAATTTCAAAGTTCTGTCAGAGCTACTAGAAGATGTCCCTTTGGATGTGCGCCGTACCATGTGGTTTATGAATCACTGCTGTCCTTCCCATTTTAGTCATGCTGTACCAGTTTACCTAGACACCATCTTTCCGCAAAGATGGATCGGTCTGAGTGCATTCATTTCATTAGCTCCACGCAGTCCAGATCTTAACCCAGTGGACTTTTTCTTATGGAGTTTTATGAAAGAATTGGTATGTGCCACCGAAGTCGATACAATCGACGAATTGTGCTGTTGCATGAACGCTGCAACGGAGCAGTTACGCCCACAATTTCCAAGAGTAACGGAAACTTGGATTCGTTGGGCGCAATTGTACGTTAAAAGTTAAAATGCAGGATCAGCATTTCGAACACCTAATGTGAATGGTTTTGTTATGGTGAATTGTTTCTAGCTTATTTAATAATAAAAATTTTCTTTATGAGAAGCCGCGTAGCGCAGTTGGGTAGGCACTAGACTTGCATTAAGCAGGTCCTCGGTTCAAATCCCGTGTGGGCCGGAATTTTTCCGCAGCCTTGGCGATTGGAACCGGGCTCGGTGAGACCATTTACAGTTGGGCACCAAATTAACTGTGCTCTGCTCAGACGTAAAGCTACGGTATATCTGGGCCGGAACCCGCACGCGCAATGCCTGGCAGTGTTGCCAACTCTTCGCAAGTTGTATTCGCTAAATTGGTACTAAAAGTCTCCAGTTTCAGATCAAAAGTCGCCAAATACGAAATACGCACATTAGAAAATCAAGCATTTATTTTTTTCCACAGAATAAAGAAATACGTAAACTTACCTATTTATTTACCTAAGGAAAAAACAATTTAAGGTTCTAATTCTCCGTACCAAGTGATTACAATTGACAATAACAAATTGTGCAATGTGCAAACGTTGCAAAGAGTAAAGATAAAGCTCCTTCAGTTTTTAATTTCAAATCTCTGGCATTATAAGCGCAATTATATGACCGTCTGGTCACGTACGAAATACAAATAAATGTCAGGTAAACATAATAGAATTTCAGAAGTTAATCATATCAGCATAAGAAATTTGAAAATAATATTTTGAAATTATTTCGTATATGAAAATTGTTGGGGATAAATGTGGGTGTAGCTTTAGAAATATTGAAATTAATAAATTTTTACATATTTTTTTAAAATTGCGAATAATACCCTAGAATTTCAAACTAAAATATATCAAAAACGCTAGAAAAGTCGCTAATCGCAAATTCCTATTTTTTTTTTAGCTAAACCACTTGTTAAATACCCTAGATTTAGCGACTTTTCGCCGTTGTTGGCAACACTGATGCGTGGTGCTGAATGCGCATCCAGATTACGCACCATATGTGGTCTATTTGCAATTCGCACTGTGCGTCAGTATATATTTTCTTTGTCGTTATGCAGTGTACAAGAGTGAACTATGGCAAAGAAAAATATATTATTAGTTTCGCTTCTAGGAAAGGAGGAGGATGATGAAAATGTATTACTATTATCAACATTAGACGCCATAATATTTTCACGTACAACATTATCTTTGTATGGTTTTTCAATAGCATCATATAACGCAGGATGGTGTGATGTATTTATATTTCGTCTTGTTCCTTCGAAAACTTGCAGTAATTCTTTAATTTTTCGGCTGTCATCTTCATTTGATAGCAACTTTAAACTGCTGTTATTTTTATGTTATTGGGTTTGGGCCAAGTTTATTAAGAAAATAACTGTATTTTGGTCCCCTATAGCTACACCTTGTCTCTTTCTTACTTTGTGAAACACCTTGTACTATAGTGGAGTACTTGAAATCTGAGAATGGCTTGGTAACGATTCCGGCCATTATTTTTTTAAATATTTTTTTATATATACTTAGGGTCTGTATTTATGTCTGGAGGTGAATGTGACCGCACTATTCAATGGAGGAGGGGATAAATTGTCCCGAAAAATGTGCAAAAATGAGTTTTTCACGGATGCCTTCGACAATTCAATTCGAAATAAAAAAACGTTCGAATAAAAAATGGAGCTATTCTGAATACAAATAATTTGAGCTTGAATTTACGAAAATCGGTTAACCGGTGCGAAAGTTACAGCCCTTTGACCGACCTCGCCCGTTGGAATTGTTTCTCAGGGATTTCCTACTCAGGGCGGTCGGTCGGATCCTGTTTTTGGGGGGATGAAATGCAATTAGAGCGTCGGTTTTTTATTTATTTATAGATTTACAGGCATACGAAAAGATGTGCCACGGGTAAGGTGCTTGGTCTAAAGGGGGCAGAGGTGGAGGGGGGGGCCGCGAAAACCCATTCAAACCCGCCTAATTGCCTCTGTAATTGACCTATTTCAAAAATCTTAACTCCAAAAAATCCCGCGCTGTGCCTCCTTTAAGCAACACAAAGGATTTAAAAAACGCGCGGTAAATAAAAAAATTATTGCAAAAAAAGCTTTTCTTAATAATTTTTTTTAAAATTGAAATTGATTTTTTGGGGGTAAGAAAAAGCGAAGGGTGTAAAAAAACTACATGATGGGACGCAGTTTTTTTTCCTTCACAATCTGGACTCAGGCACATTTTTGTCCGGTGGGTAAGAGGGGAGGGACGGGGGGTCAAAGTTCCCGAATCCTAACAGGGAGACGGAAAGGGTTACAGTGTTTACACTTAGTTCATAATGAAGATCTATCGTTCCTCTTTATAATATATTTGTTTCAATTTCCTACGTTAATTAGGGCCTGCAGGAGTCCGAGATACAAATTAGAATCTGCAATGCATTTTATGCCGAGTAGCAGCGGGATGCCGGGGGCGTGGCTTCCGCTCTACCTCACTGACGCATTGAAATACTTTTAGTGTCTGTGTGTGTAGGAGCGCGGTAAACTACAATTCAAAATTTTCAACCTTATTTTGGCCACATCTTTCTCAATTTTTGTCGGAATCGCTTACTTTTTTTTTTTATTATTCGCGTATTTTCCGAGTATGCACTTGCCACACACAGCGGAAAATAAAAAACGGGGCGACTGTAATAGCTTTGTTTTGTTATTGTTGGTCATTTAGCTTGATTATGCTATACAGATTTTTGAGTGCTCGAAGAGCTGCTGACTGTCGTCGATTATCCGTTGTTGATTATGACTTTTTCACCTCATATGGGCCGGATATCCCGTAATTTACCTCGTAATCGATGAATTTTTTATTTTGCGTATTTTCCAGCTATTCTGCTTCTACTTGGTTTGCAAGTTTCTGCCTTGAAAGCTCCATAAAATGTATATGTAAATAATTTGGTGCACAGACATACAATTAAAGAATATTTTATTATAATTACATAATGGGCGAAATACATTTATATAAATACATATATATAAATATATTTATCAATTTTCGCGGCGTGCCTTCTTGCGAGGAATCACTGCATCTTGCTCGCTTGAACTACATTCATCATCAGTATTTTCATATTCGACCGCCCAATCCGTCTCGTCAGTATAGTCATTTATGATATCATCAGATTCAGGTGAATCAAGAGAATCCTCTTCGTGTAACCCAGAAGCTCTTTTTTTCACATTCGCATAGTCTATCGGCCCAGTTTCAGTTTCTTCGCAAATAGTACCGCCTGTAACTGGCGGGCTGGACTGCAAGTCAGATTGATCCCTTTCGGGGGATGCTGGGGGTGATGGTATATCATCTCCGTCAACTACGTCAAGGATACAATTCTCGCAGTTACCACCAGTACAATTTTGGCATATACTTGAACATTTTAGAGCTAATTTAAAGCACGAACAATGATTAGTTCTACAGCCTGTCTTGCAAGAGCACGATATCATAGAGAGCAATGAGTCTGGATATGCGCTTTTAATGTTCTGTGTAGGCATTAACCCACTAGGAGTCTTTTCCCACCCGAATTCTGTCGGGTTGGCCGGTACCATGAGCCATTTAGCTATTTGCAAACGCACCCGAAGCATGTGCAAGTCCGCCACCTCACGTGTTGGCGGCAAAATCCGTAAATTCCCTTTAGTTTTTATCGTTCCTTTCTTCCAACATTGGAACCGCAAATTTTTCAAATTCGATACCTGTTGTCCTTTCAAACCTCCGTACAGGCAGATAAAGAAAGGTTCAGTATAATCGGATAATTGAGGGACCGAAAATTCAGGATAATATAGCTTGGCAACTGTTCGTAGGTAGGATTTCGTTGTTATGAGTTTCATGAATTTTTTTTTTTAAATTGAAAATACCGGACGTTGTATCACACCCGGAGCAGGCGTGAATGAACAATATTAACTGCCTTAAATCTGCATGTACGAAGGATGTTCGATTGTAATATCTATTTGGAACTTTTCCAGCCCCCGGTTTGTACATATATAAGCGACATTCTTTATTATGCGTAAGTTGAGTCATTATGACTAGCAAATCAATATCCGTCCCCACTATTACCACATCTCGGGCGGGATATTTTTCGGTTAGGCCAATTGCAGTGTGGACAATGAGTGCGTCCGCGTCGTCGTCACAAACTTCCGTACCTATATTCATCTTATTCATTTCGGCCACAATCATCTTAATTAGTCTCTGTTTATTAAAACTGTTGGATAAAAATTTACTTTGGGCAACGTGAGGATGCATATTGCCGGTAAACACGAAGTCGGTACATGCATTTCTCTGTAACCGTAATATACGCTCGGGGTTCTTGGTAGAAAGATTTGGGTCTGGATAACCATCGAAAATAACTAAAGCTTGGGGGGAGAAATGGTTTTTAACGTATGTTACGTAAGAATTGACTATTTCATCGAATGTGGAACCTTTAGTCCAAACAACACGATGGAGTAAGAAGCCGCCATCAACGACATATTTTGGTGATGTCAATTGAGGATCTACGATCATCGGATTAAAGAAATCATACAGACTTGCTTTATCGGAGTCAAGCATCCCCAGGCTGTTAAACAGAGACAATGGATATGGTGCCAGTTCATACTGGAACAAGTCCAACAAATCTTCGTCGCTTTTCTTCAGCAGACATATACGTTGAAAAAGTTGCAGTGGATCCACGGCTACCAGTTTTCCGTGCACTTTAACAGTTTTGCGGATTTCATCCAGTGCTACAATACGGTTTTTCCTAGGTATTTTAACCAGATCGCACTCCCTGGAAAAAATTCTTATCAGGTTCTGCACTCCAATTTCGAACGCTCGATGACAATTTATTGAGTTGTCAGCTAAAATTCCAGTTGACAGACTCATAAGATAGGGGGATCCGTTAAAAGGGGGGTGTAATTCAAACCATTCCGAGAATGTCGCGACAGCGATAGCGTCATGTTTGATACGAGCAGTACCCGCATCGTCGTGTCTCTCAAGTGAATTGCCTTGTTCACTCATGGTATTATTGTTAATACCGATGAATTCTGAAAATTTGTTCTGCAATTCTATTAATAATGGCATGCAGGCAATCCATTTACTAACGTCTGAATCGTCAGTCCCCCGACCATGGGTCAGACCCATGCGCGGATCTTTGAAATATTTCATGACACGAGTTTCGATTGCCTGATCGGTTGATATTCCGCAGAAGAACTTGTCGGACAACCTAACCGAGAAATAGCCTCCCTGTATATAATCACGAAACTCCGTTTCGTCTAATGATCGCATATCTTGCAAATACAAATGCGCGCTTCTAGCATATAAATGGTGGCCACTTGCATGGAATACAGGGAGCATTTTCTCGATGCAATCAAGATGCTCAGCCCAATCACCGGCTCGGTCAGCTGCAATGAATCTCTTAAGGAGCACGACCATTTTATAATACTGGAGCCACAGTTGTGACGTGGGTGATAGTGAACTGGCCAATTTGTTCAACTGGGTTTCGAATAATTCATGAATTTTTTTAAATTCAGGTTTCTGGAGTTCTTCGAAGAAAGAAATCTCACCAACGAGATTCATCATAGAGTTTAAATATTCTATTTCTACTGGGCTCAATTCAATCATACGAAATATTTCCCTAGACATAGCAACCTGGATCAATGTGTGAGCTCTAACTGATCTAGCGTATGCATGACCACTCATTATATGCTTAACCGTATCTGCAGCATAAACGGTAGAAATTAATTCCTCTAATCCACTGCCGACCATTATATTGCCGATAGCTCCTAAATATGACATTGCTAGGTGGAATGGTCCTAGTCTCAGCTTAACACCTTTAAGACGATTGTCTCTACACGATAACAAAACTTTCATTGCCTTAGCGTACAAGGGTTGGTCAAACGTCACGAAAGCATATGTTTGATTATTGCATGTAGCTCGATTAGCTGCGTCAAGTAAAGCAGTGAAAATCGTGTTAACATCAGATGGAGCGGATGATATGAATGGAAGGCAAATAACTCTAGATTTCATGAATGGTCTCATTTTCATGGCAAGCTCCATGAATCCACTCCAACCGGGAGTATTCGTCGGGTCGGTAGATTTCTTGTACATCCAGAAAAAAATTTCAGGCTGCATTTTGATATCGAGTATAAAATCTGTATCGCTGACCGATAAAAAATATGGAATCGGATGAAACAAAGTGCCTTGCATTCCAAGCGGTCCGCGTTTTGGATATTCCTTCAGTTGTGTAACGCCTCTTGTTGCGATTTCCGCTGAGCACAACATATTTTTATCGCGATTGAAGGGAAAATAAGTAGCGGATAAGCCTGGCTCCACAAACTGCACTCCCGCCATACAGTGACGTGTCCCTTTGCCGTCCAATGTATTAGTGTTATGATCGGCATTGTCATACGAAAAATGTGAGAAATTAGGTTGCAAATGAGGCTTGATGTTCCCAGCAATGACGCTGTTTTGGAAAACACGGACCTCATTGTAGCTTGCGCAGTACCCTAGGCGATTTAGCATGTACAGTAGCTTTTTCGACCCAAACATATGATGCAAAACTAATGCGATACCCACTTGAAATACAGAAAACGTACTGCGAGGGTTACTGGCGACCATAACATGATTAGCTAACGAGGGGATAAGTCGATTTTCATCGTCTACATGTTTTCTGACGATAACGGCACTGCAAAACAGTTCCAGAAGCGGGGGAATTTGACCTGCACTATTTTTAAACAATTCGTCAGCAGCGGGGTAGATATTCCGAGACCATTTTTCTTTTGCAATTTCACGGGTAATTATTTTGGCCGCATCTACAACGATAGATTTTTCTTTCTCATATACTTCATTGTCAGAGGTTCGGAATTCCCGATCAATTAGTTCATCTGCGAACGACCTGCGACAAACGATTGCGCGTTCGGTACGTGTTTTAACCACGAGTAAGCGATCGGAAGGAAGATTTTTCGATAGATTTTCGGCACCGAGTGATCGCACCGTTGCTATATTGATGTCTACAAATTTTGGATTGACGGACTGAAACCTGGTGAGTAAGTCCATGAGACACATCATTTTTACGTGCAAATTTTCCCGGAAATACTGGGAAATGTAGCTTTCAAAGCTTGGCCAAAACTTCTTTGGGGGCCACTCCATTTTCCCGTCGGCGAATTTATCAAAACACTTAACGTGGTACTTCAATTCCAAATTAATCAAATTATCACCTGCGCTTTCAATACGATTAGCTACTAAAGCCGCTCCCTCGCCGGGATCTGGCGACTTCGATATTTCAAGAATTTGTTGTACGAACTCATTGCTTTCTGGATTTTTCATGCTAATGCGTTTTCTTACATTCCTCTCATGACACATATTTGATGATGAATTAGCCCAAAGTTCTGCACAGAATATGCAATTGATATTGAAGTCGAAGGCCAATGTGGTTCTACGTGTACAATGACTTCTATCAGTTTTCGCTTCAGCAGTCGTAGGTTTATACTTTGTGAACGCTATGTAACAATTGAGGTGAAAAGTTTGTTCAGTAGCACTAGACGATATGCGAACATTATTATACTTATAGTAATCCTTATTTGCACTTCGCATCGTTTTCAAGCCCCTGCTTTTAACAACCCGCACGGGTTGATCATCTAGGATGTCCAGATTACAAATTGTACAGACCTTTAATTCAGCCATACTGATGTCAGGTTTGCTGATTTATCTGAGTGAGATGTCCGAAATCCAGAAATCAAGAGGCAGCCGCATTTAATCCCATGTGACAGTCTGTGATAGACGTGCACTGACAAGTACTGGGTTTTCTAATGCCAGGGTCAATCTTGAAGCAAATGTGTCTGTCAATTACCTATCAAATCAACGTTACAATATATTATATGTATGAAGCATATAGTATAGTATAATAGTCTCGCGTATCGAGAACATTCAGAATCATCCCGTGGAAAATTGTAGATACACTTACCACTGCTTGTAGCGTAATGAATCTCCGAATCAACAAAACTTCAACAATATTTATTCTTACTGTACACAGAATAAATGTCGCAGGAACCACTGGCAACCAATAAGACAGTAGAACAATGAGCGTAAGCCACGCCACCGGCATCCCGCTGCTACTCGGCATAAAATGCATTGCAGATTCTAATTTGTATCTCGGGCTCCTGCAGGCCCTAATTAACGTAGAAAATTGAGACAAATATATTATGAAGAGCAACGATAGATCTTCATGATGAACCAAGTGTAAATACTGTAACCTTTTCCGTCTCCCTGCTAGGGGCCGGGAACTTTGACCAGCCGCCCCTCCCCTCCTACCCACCGGACAAAAATGTGCCCGAGTCCAGATTGTGGGGAAAAAAAACTGCGTCCCACCATGGAGTTTTTTTACACCCTTCGCTTTTTCATACTCCCAAAAAATCAATTTTAATTTAAAAAAAAATAATAAAAAAGGCTTTTTTTGCTCTAATTTTTTTATTTACCGCGCGTTTTTAAAATCTTTTGTGTTAGTTAAAGAAGGCACAGCGCGGGATTTTTTGGAGTTAAGATTTTTGAAATAGGCCAATTACAGAGGCAATTAGGCGGGTTTGAATGGGTTTTCGCGGCCTCCCCTCCCCTTCTGCCCCCTTTAGACCAAGCACCTTACCCGTGGCACATCTTCTCGTATGTTCGTGAATATATAAATTTAAAAAAAAACGACGCTCTAATTGCATTCCATCCTCCAAAAACAGGATCCGACCGACCGCCCTGAGTAGGAAATCCCCGAGAAACAATTCCAACGGGCGAGGTCGGTCAAAGGGCTGTAACTTTCGCACCGGTTAACCGATTTTCGTAAATCTAAGCTCAAATTGTTTGTATTCAGAATAGCTCCATTTTTTATTCGAACGTTTTTTAATTTCTAATTGAATTGTCGAAGGCATCCGTGAAAAACCCATTTTTGCACATTTTTCGGGCCAATTTATCCCCTCCTCCATTGAATAGTGCGGTCACATTCACCTCCAGACATAAATACAGACCCTAAGTATATATAAAAAAAAATTAAAAAAAATCATGGACGGAATCGTGGGCCTTTTTCCAGTACTCCACTACTATACAAGGTGAGCACCTTACAAAATACAATTCTGGTTATTTTTGATTTAACCGAAAAACTATGACTTCAATGAAAGTAATATTTTGCACATAACTCAGGTTTTTACCCTTGAAGAAAAAAGGAATATTTGGGACCCAACACGTCCTGGGTGAACACCTTAAAAATAAAAATAGTTTATTTTTGCTTTAACTGAGAAACAGATAAAAGTAATAATCTGCACATAGCTCAGACCTTACCCTTGATGAAAATCCTCAATAGATACAAGAGAAATGTTGTAAGAGTCAAAAACGAGTAACAAAGAAGTGAGTTGCGTTTAAGGGTCGGGTGTGGCAGCGTGGTTGAGCTTTGAAATTTTATTCGCAGATGCTGAAGTTCAAATCCACCGCCGGTAAGGTTTTTTATTTAAAAAATGATGCAATTCGCATTACCAAGTGTTGCCTTTTATTGTTTCAGTATTATTAGAAACATTAAGATTTTTTAACCCTAGTTTCCACTTGTGAGGGAAGTTCTGAGTAAAGCCCTTTACAGATTTTTTGCTCTGGATTCCTCTGTGTCTTGATTAGCTGCCATTATTTTCACTCATTTAGTTTTTGAATCATTTTAACTTCTTTTTCTAAACCTTATTTCCATGTTTTGGTTGGTCTTCTTATGCTACTACTTCGCTCATTCTTAAGATGCAACAATATTATATTAATTATTTTGCTTCGATGTCTATTTCTAGTTCATTTATAACATCCGAACTTCTCCGGGGCTTCCATTTGCCTTCTTAAAGTTTTTTAAAATATTTTATTTTACCAGCGGCAAACCTGCTTTTAATCGTAGGTAGCTTGAATTTTCTAATTTTCGAAACTACATGGTAGTGTTGATGGTGTATTGTACATTCCTTTTTTTTGTGTGTGCTTGTTGACCCTTGCCTGTGATTGTTTTGTCTACTGCAAAGCATACTTACTGGCCTAATTGGTTGTTTTTGGGATTAACTCCTAGAGTTCTTTTGTATAATATCATTGTTTATAAAAATGTCCGATGTGAGATTGTACAAAAATTTTCTTTTGGCCGTAATTAGGATGTGAAATGAAAGTTGTTATTTTAATAATTGTTCTTCTATTTTAAAATTATAAGGTGCCATTTTTGTACTATGGAAGAGAGACAACTTATTTTGTACTTCGTTCAATCATTTGTATCCCTTTTCTTGTCATTCGATTCAATGTCTCTCTCATTTTCAATTTATAGTCCCTTCTAGTTTTTATATATTTATATTTTCTTCTTTTTGATTTTGCACCGCTGTTTTCTGATTTTAGCTTTTATTATATTCACCATCAACGTATTTCTTCTGTTTCTAATATCTTAGTTATTTTGTATGTTACTATTTCTGCTCTGTTATACTTGCTTTCCACATTTTACTCTTAATTCTTCGACAGTTTTCGATTGTTTTGTCAATTATTTAGTCTAGAGCTGACATCTTGGCTCTTAAATAATTTCTAAAAATGAAAAAATAAACGCCACTTCTTTAAAATTTCAAGCTAAGAATTTTATCTAAGCGAGGATTTCACAATAATACTTACGCATTAATTGTGACTAGGCGGACTGCGTGTTTGTTCTTTTCAATAGCACTGGACATTGCTATAAAAACAGTAATAACATAAAACTTTAATCAGTCATAGTAATGACACGGCTAAACAACCGAAAAAATAAACAGATAAATATTCAATCGACCATTGTTGGCGACGCGATAGCCGCTAATTGTATTTATGAATTCCCTAACACTTCTGAATCGCATTTAATGTTATATAATAGTAATTGCAAATCTAATTGTCCTCTTTTAATTGCAGCTCAACATTATTAAATTATTTTTAAGCGAGTCTAATTTGAAAAGGCTGCTGGGCACCATACTTTCCCATATGCTTACAAAAATTTCAAATTGGAGAAATGGCTTACTTTTTAATTCTGCGGCTCTTAACAATATTGGATTGAACTTCAGGTACTCATATGTTACTGACATGAATATAATGGCTTGTAGTTGCTAGTTAAGATTTTATTTCGTGAGTGGAGAAGTTTACAAAATAAAGCTGAAATCTGAAATTTGTAACCTTACAAAGACGTGATACTTTCGATTGTGTGAGGTGTTGGATAGAGAAGTTATGGTACATGTTAAACAAGAATGTTTAAAAAAAAGTTTCTACTTAAAAAAATCGGCATAAGAACTGTAACCTTTGCTTGCATGTTAAAAGAAAATATATACAACGAATTATTATGTATACTCTAAACAGTACTACACGAACAAGTAACTAATTAGCACAAAATTAAAAAATCAAATGTAACTTATGTACATATACACATACATTTATTTCTATTTAATAATAAATTTATCTAAATACCCTTCTTCTATAAAAATACATTAGAACATTATTCGCTATTTATGAAATTTTTAAATAAGAGTAACGTCTGGAAACTGTGTTATCATAACAAAGTTATCCGTTGGCTATTCTCTCAAGAAAATAAACTGGTGACTACTTAGATACAGTTGCTGGCCGAAACTAGCTCAATGGAGACGACCTGTGCAGTTCTTTAAAATACTCGAATTAATTAAGAGCGGACAAAACGGATTTTTACCAAGTAACGACAAGTGTATTCAGGCATTCAACGAGAATTCGTGAACTCAAGTAGCACAAAATATTCGGAAAGAGAAGCTCCACTCAAGTACAGGTAGCAGTAATAGATAAATAACGCCGGAATGCGAATATCACAATATATAATTGTCACTAATTTATAAATAAAATACAGGTGGTTAATCGTAGGTTGACGTAAATTAACAAATATAACTATAGGCCGACAAGTTACGAGGCACCTCAAAAAACGCATAAATATTAACACATACAAAGCTCGCAGAGAAAACCGTATATTCCCAAGGTCACGTCAGAAATACAAACGTCAAAATGCCTGAACGGAGCTCAAAGCGACAGGGCACTGGTCGCCAGTAAATGTTCATACAAAGGGGAAGCTGTATCTCGTATCTCTGAATAGGGTTGTTATGCTTCCCCCGTACCAGCTTCTACACTCTAAAGCCATGACATTTTCCTTCTGCCTGCATACATTTTCTTTCAATTTTGTCGTGCATGAAAAGGTAAAAGGCATTACACTTTTCGAATTGGTAATATTTTAACTACATATCTTCTCAGACTTCTCAGACAATGAGCAGTCACGGACGTCGGAATTTTTAGAAGGATTCAGCTGTTTGCAAGGCTTTAGAGTCTCGGATATCGATGCTCTTGATATTACCAATTGTAATGCTTGCATTACTACATTGATTTTATTTGTTTGTGTGGATCTGCAGAATTCTACTATCATACCATTTTATTGGTACATACTTATTGATCAAATTGATATTGATTGGTTATAATCTCAGTCTAAGCATTAATAATAATTCGATCAGAAAATGGTCTCTACAGATTTTCATTGACTATAAAGCCTAGTCTTTGTCTGTGTGTTAGTCTGAGTTGCCACTATAATATACCACATGACCAAATAAAATCAATATTCTACTTCCAGGTCTCCAAGCTTTACTAAGACTGAGTATGTTAATATTTACCGACTCGTATCTTCCCCTCAGAGATTCTTAGCACTCTCTGAGCATCCAAAGGCTGCCAGCAACTGAGGGCCGTAATATTGGTTTTGATTTCAATTATGAATGTACTGGGGAGTGTGAGAACAATTTTCGAATCTAGCGTTTCCTGCATTTGTACCTCAGATATTAGCATTTTCCCGGCTCATATAGGCCAAATTCATAGGTGAGCGGTGTAGCCAAAACTTTATTGCGATCGATACTTTATTCCGTTTGTTTGAAAGACTAGCGTTTCGCAGCGTATTTAGTATGGTCGATATTTAATCCTAAATTAAGCTTTGTTATCGCATTCCTTCTGGGTGACGCCAATGTACCTTACCGTATTCTCAGAATATTGTTGTTGCTTGACGGTTCTTTGTCTGCAATTTTGTTGTTCAGACAGGTCAAACTTTCCCGAGTTTCCATGCTAACTGCTACTTTAGGAGTTCCTTATAGTAACACTTTTCGAGCGGTCCGCATAAGTCAAAGAGAAAACGATTTTAAGTAGAGCTTGCGCCTTTTCATTTGGATGTAGAATTTCTTCCGGAGCGATTGCATTCTGATTCCCGCTACCGTCTTAAGAGAGTCGATAACTGGGTCGATTTCGCATCCCCAACAGCAGCTCGTGCTGTTGGGGCACGCTGTGAAATATTTCGCTTAAGTAACTGTGTGGTTTTCGTCGGTTTTTGTGCCTATTGAAGTTGTGAGTGTTTTTGTTTTATGATGCCCTGTGAAGATGAGTGCCAGAGTTGAAGGGAGGCAAATAAGTTAGTTGCTCTCGCATGTTGAACGTTGTTGTCGTCGTCTATTTATCCGTTGAGGGGATTATTACCGTTTCGACTTCTGGCTGTGGGGACCATCATCTGGAAGCTCTGTTCCCGTGTCCGCAAACGCCCTTTTAAGCAGTTACTAATTTTACCAGTTCCTGACGACTTCGGTAAGCATCAATGTTGACTTCCTTGGATTCTGAAAACCAGGTGTTTGTTCCTAGTTATGTATGGTGCATTTTAAACCCTTTTGTGTGACGCTGTTCGGAAGATGTGCTTGCGTAATTTAAGCTACCGTATGATGCGCACTTAGTTTGAGGTTTTATGTCTTGCTTTTAATGTACTTTTAAGGAATATCGCCGTAGTAAATTTTGTTGTTGTTGAATCACCGATTGGTGTTCTTATTGTAGATGAATTTTGTTCTATCAAGTAATTTTAAAGCTACTAACCCTTTCATTTTGGATTTCATGGTTGTACAATGATTTCACATGTTTTGAACTCAATAGATTTCATTTAATTAAGTAATTTTATGCATTATTGTTTGATATTCTAACTATTGCATGCGTATTTGTTTTCTTTGTAAGGAATACAGGGGAGTGTTAAAGACAATGAACTGAAGGTAAGTTCACTGATGCTGCCGCTGGTTGAAATCAAGCACCGCAAAAAACCCTTAATCCCCGTTTATCTGTTTCCGCTTTTGGAGTGAACGGGTGTACCAACAAAAGTGGTGGCGCTTCAATATTTAACACCCTTATCTCGTTTACCGGATCGCAGCCGTAATCTAAGGTCGTAAAGAACCCGCCCTTCTTGCTGAGCTTTTTAAGCTGGGGCAACCTTTTGTTACAGCCCATCGTAAAATTTCCCGATTGTGTCGTAAAGTCGCTTTTTGACGGTAACAGAATGTTAATGCAGTGGTTTCTCGTTTATGCTAGTTTTGATCCGTCCCGGATATATTAGTTCTCTTGTACTCATCATGTCTGGCGATTGTTCCTCCATGCACGACCTAGGGAGGCGCCCGATGGGCAAATAGCAAACCCACATCAAATTAATTAACGTAAGAAGTTATAAATCTTTGGCGATTTAATCAGTTCTTGACACTCGGCATTTGTACTAAGAAATTGACATATTCTGTACTTATCTATGTAGAAAGTGTTTGAGTCTGCAACGTCAATAAATACAGAAATTTTGATTCTGAAGTAAGTATTTTTAGTAAGTCACAAATCTAGGTGATTACAAATACATAATGGCAATTCGAAAATAATCAAAACTGAAATATATTTTTTGAGGAACAACGGAGGGTACAGGTAGTCTATAAATCGCGTTTGAGGAGTTTTAACAAACTAAGCTGTTGAACACTTTTGTTATAGAAAATTATTATGCAGGACAATATGCGTAATTAAATAATTTGAAGGTTCTTATATTGACGACTATGTTGTTGTAAAGACATGTTTTTTATATTAACTCGATGGTATGACGCCTTAAACTACCGTCAACTTTTTTATTTATTTACACTTTATTATAATACTGTAGTAAGCAATTTGAAATTATTAATTATTTGCTATTTCTGTAGTTGATATTGTAACAGCACTTCCGTTTTGAACTAGTTTTTCAAGGAAAGCAAATGTGTTTAATTCACAACCATTAAATAATAATGCACTTGATTAAACTGACGTACTAAACTTGGCCTTAGAATCTAATAGTACAGGTTGTAAGGTAAACACGTTTTTTAAAATTATAATTCAGTAATTAGTTTAGGAATTTAAGATGAACTGCAATATCTAGATGATTAAAACTGAATCTCACCATATTCCAGGAATTTTAATAATAGACAACTAGCTGCAGTTGCCTAATTTAAGTTATAGTTTAGTACACATTTCGTGACATAAATGTTTAAGTTTACGAAATGATCTACGACCTTTTTAAGCTGCTTTTTATATAATCATTACTTGGAAATCATTACAGGCACACAGTATAAAATTTGAGCTGAAAAATCTCACATCGATTGTAAAGCGAAAAATTTGCATAAAATGACTCAAGCTTTTTTTAAATTTAAAGAAAAGCGATTCTGGCTTCTCTCTTTAATAAAAATAAATTATAACATAGCCTTATTTAATGTACATGTTATTATCATTATAAATGATCCAATAAAAAAAAAGTTGTCAAACGGAAGTCTTTCTCAGGTCTAAATCAGGCTCATGATAAAAATTGTATATCGAACTAGAACGATTTCAAGATCTAGGAACAACTTCATGTAACTAGCAACAGAACATTAAACCCTATTTGAAGCACACTCACATAACATGAATACTACTTACATGTGACACAGACAACTGAACACCTCGACAAGATAAATTGGCTTAAACTTCACTTACTTCGTTAATTATTACACTCATATGCCTATAAAATCGTTGATAAAATTTGTTTTATTCGCCTTAACGAGGTAGGCTTCCGATATACAATTATGGTGTTCTATTATGATGTTATTTTATTGCGCTTTAATGATCTTTAGCAAATGTAGCTTGCAATTTAAACATTATAATACTTATGAAAGTAATACGTGCGTACAATGAATTCGATATATTTTACACAACTCGTGAATCGAGTTTTACAGAATTTTTTTTTTCCAAAGAAACAACGTTCAGTGTTTACTTTTTTTTAAATTTATTTAGTTTCTTGTTTTCAAAAGAAATATAGCAACACAATGTGTTCATTTTAAATAATTTGTTTTCATGTTTCTTTTAAAGATTCTTTGTTTTAATCTTATGCCATGCTTTCCATTTCTCCAGGTGATTTAAATGTTTTTTTTATTTTGTTATTTATCGAAAATGTTCGCATATAAAACCGATTTAAGACAGTACCACAAGCCAGAAACGAATTCCATAGCTCAGTGGAGAAGGGGGGATGATTCTATATTTCTGCTTGCTGGTTGAACGTCAAAATAGGGTTGTAAGAAAGCAGTGCATGTCAAGCTGGAATATTGTTGAGCGCCACCTGTTGATATAAAGCACGGAGTTGAAGTGGAAAGTGTTTTAAAGTTTAAGAACTTTTACTGGTTTTGGAAAAACCGGTCAAGATGTGTTGGAACTTACCTGAATTCCTGAAAATGCTTTATGATTTTCCCAAAAAAAGCGCTGTGTTCTCCAGCTTTACACACGGTAAATAACACATCAAATAAAGTGCAAACAAATACAAGAACGTATATTCAACTGCGCGGCGTTATTCGTGGGTCAAGTTACAAAAATCTCTGGAACAAATACGGTGCAGATGCACTTATGTACATCACAACTAGAAATTTTTATTAGCCTTTAACAGGCAATAAACAGGGCCTGAATTATCCGCTCATACTGAATACTGATATTAAATTCGATTAAATCACCGATAAGTATTCAGGTTATGCAAAATTCAAAACTCATAACACTTAGGTAAGAGCAGTAATTTTATATTAAGTAACAAGAGCTGTAAGAAGCATATTACGCACCATTAAGAAAGTTACGCACTAGCCGCGTAGCGGCGAGTGCGAAATTACACGAGTGCATAATTGCTTTATAGCTCGAGTTGAGCACAAGAAACGCTTTATTAATTGTCAAATCAGTACTGTCACACTGTCCTTAGAAACAAGGTACCTTCAGTCACAGCCGTTCCTCTCTGCGCCGCTTCGTCCAAACTAAAACTATAAAAATATACGTCACTATAGTAACTAACACCAAAAACGATTGTTGCTACTAACATAATGCGATGTATTTTACACATGCTGTGCATAAGAACACGCTCACACAGTTTGTGAGTTATACAATTTTGACCATTTACAATAGTTGTCGGAGAAAAAAGAGCATTATTTGACAAATTCGTTTTCCAACTACGTGTACACAAGCAAATTCAAAGTAAATTGAAGGTAAGGGCTCTAGTGAATTGATTCAAGAAACGCGGTACGGCAACGGCACTTTGGGAATGGCCCACTAGTTCCATCTTAAAATGCCAAATTGGTGGGAATTCAGGAACTGCCGGATGAAGTCTGCCAACAAAATATAGCATAAGCTACTTCCTCACGGGAAGATGTGTGTCTGCACGCATAGGCGAACGAGATTAAAATTTAAAAAAACAAATATATCACATCATGATCGGAATGATTACATTAAGACCCGGTCTTTCGTGAATTTCCTTTCATTTGGTATTACGTTCATTCTTGTTATTATTAGAAATTATTTTCGGTAACTTTTTTGTTATTGTTCAGCTTTCATACACATATGTTAGTAACGAGATGAGCATTACGGTATAAAACTTAAATTTATGTCTTTGGTTGTTGTGTGTTTTAATGTTCTCTGAACGGTTTTCATCATTTCAGTGTCTTTGCTATATAAGAATTAAGCTATTGGTGTCTTCTCACTTCTAATATTCTGGAACACTCTCATCGCATGTTAGTACTACATTTTTGCTTTTATTCTTTCACTGACACTACACCACTTTACACTAGCTCACACAGTTTAGTTATCTAGGGCCTTTTCACTAATTATGTATCGCTTAGGAGAATAGCGTCTTATCTCACATTTCTAGGCAGTTTTTATCCCTAGGTCCCTGTGGGTATCACTATTGCTGGCGTGCTACATCAACGATTTTCGTTACACTTTGTTCTGAAACTTTTAGCTTTTGTTGATGTCCGTTTTGCTGGCACAACCCCAATGTTGAAAACCGTAAACTCGAAGGGGTTTTAATACTGGATTTCACAAAAGTACAGACCTATTGAAAGTTGGGACTTTTTTCCAGCAACCAGTACATTTTTCTATATTTTGTACATTTTTTTCTGTTTAGACGGAAGAAAATTTATTAACAATGTTAAAAATATTGATAAGGAGAAAGTTCCTAAAGAGATCATATTATAGGATCAATGGCGGCGGCATTACGAAGAACACAATAGAGCGAAGAAAATATGACACTGTATGTAGAGGGAAAGAAAGTAGAGTTAAAGAAAAGGTGGTGATTGAAGCTTGTGGGTCAGAGGAAATATATGCCGAACAGCTTGACGAACTGTACGAACCAACTTTACAACTGATTGAGAGGGATATTTAAAAACACATTAACGGCCACGAAATTTCTACATAATGGATAGCTGCATATATTTCATCAAATCATAAAAACAATGAGGAGATAGGACTGTCAAAATTATAGAGGTATTTCAGTAACCAATACTATAAGCAGACTATATCGGGTTATCAGATAAATTTGAGCTCTAGTGTGCAGTAGCTGCATATAGACATTATGGAGCCACAGCACACTGAAGGAGTGGTAGTTCAGGCAATGACAACATCTTCTGTATGAAATACATAGTTGGCAAAATAATTGCTGTAGATTAGTTAACACATATTGGTCATAGAAGTATAATAACATGTGATCTAAAATTGAAAGCCAAATCAGACCATAATGACTACATGGGCACATTTGAGGGCCAGTTAGCTAACAGTGAAAACGGCGTACGGTTCTTTAGAAGCACTTAATTAAATTCTTTAATCAATGCAAAAGAATCCGAATAAGTCTTTATACAATAAATGTGTTCCGATAGAAACGAGAACTCATAAACTTAAAACTTAACTAAAATTACAGTAATCAGAAATGCAATAAATATTTTAACCAGGTCATAACTCAGTTTGCAGTAACGAAAACACATTTAATTATAGTCAAGTGTCTAATAGTAAAAGATGGTACTTTAATATAAACGCTTAGTATGCCAGATGTACCTAATAAACATAACATCTAAAATATAAAACAGTCGAATGTATACATACAGTAGCAATTACGTTAAATAAAAACTACATAGATGGTTAAAGAAGGCATATGCACAACGCAATATGTAAGGTATGAAAGATCTAACAAATAAGCAAAAGTAAAGTTTGAGAAACCCTGAATGCATTCAATCGAATATGCTGGCATTCAGCACAGCAATAAAGTCCCAATCAAAATGAACATAAGTTAAACTTCGCTGGGCATTTGAAGAATTCAGCCCGAGCCGTGGAAGCATCCGTAAAATTCATAAATGAAGAACATAGCTACGTGCACAACGAATCAGTCGCTCCATGTGGAAATTAAATAATTCCTTGGCAGATTACTAGCTCTTTGGCGATCAGCTACAGCCCACGCCGCATTTAAGTTTAAGCCACCTCACGAACGGGACTCACCAGGGCGGAAGTAGCAAACTGGACCATGACAGCGCGTACACGATACGAGAAGACTACAACTGCATACGGGGTCATTACGAGATTAAAGCATCTCGCTGCGGGGTCAGAACGAGATCAAAACAGCTAGAAATACCCCGGAAGTTAAACCAATTCGACAAGAATAAGAAATTTGGCTAGAATGGCCACGTGCAACCTACTCCAGAGATTGAAATCGGGCTGTCAAGGAGAGACATCTTAGCGCTGACAAAAATGGGATCAAAGTCGGCGAAGCAGCGAAGAAAGTACGAGGTTGCGACAAGGCGGAGAAAATCAGAACATCGGCGCGGACAATTTAAATAATACGCCAAAACTGTCTTTAGCTCAAAATACGTTGCCTTTTGCACGTAACACATGCCACTCTACAGACTATGGGAAGCACTATAAGGCACAAGCATTAACCACAGTTTAATAATTTTGTTTGTCAAAATGCTGTTAAAAAATTCAACATATAAAATTTTACCTATTTTGTTTCAAATCTCTAATAAAATGGAAATAGCAATGTGTAGAGATGGTAATACTTCTGTATTACGTTTAATGAACAGATTCAGTAGAAGCTCCTCCAATAGATGAGCCCTAAATTAAAATAGATTATTTCTATTGGTATGCTGGTTGTACACAGCTCAATTTTGTATAAAATTAAACAAATTTGGAATCTTTCTGAGTCTTTAATTTGTAATGTGTAAAACTGGTTTTGCGCAATAAAGGCCGTCCTAGTAATGTAATATCTGTTTGTTAAAAATAGTACAGAAAGTTATACAATTTACACTTTACAGTTTGCGGATGATCAAGCAGTAATCGCTCTAGACAAGATCTATTTGGTGACACCCAAACTCAAAGAAACATGAATGATTATGAATATTCAACAAATAAAATGCGTATGCTTAAGGGGCGAGATGAATATACAGTTTCAAGTCAATGATAGGAATGAAATCGAAGCTGTATGGGAATATAAGTACTTGTAAGTCATCTTGGATAAAACAGGTACAGACGATAAATAAATACGAGCAAGAGTGGTCCTAGCAAGATGAGTAATAGTATGCTCTAATGGGATTAGATAAACAAATATTAGAAGCTCAACAAAGATGTGATTAAGACTACCCTGCTATATGAATCCGAAATTTGAAGAATCAAAGAAAAGTATCAAAAATGGTGGTAGTCAAAGAGATGGACAAAAAGGATAAGAAATGATGAGGCTCCTCAACGAATTGGAATTGAAGTGACAACCGTTACAAACTTAGAAAGAAAGCAATTAGTACGGTACGGCCCCGTACAGAGAATGTCCGACAATAGACTGTATAAGGGAATTTAAATTCGACACTACAAATTGAAACAATAATTTGGCATGATGTAGAGACCCAACCCATTTGAGATCAGGGTCATTAATAAAATTTAATTAATATTAAAATAAATTTCATCGTAATATTTTATTAAAGTAATAAGATCAGGTTTGATATTATAATGGTTTAGGTAATGCTCACACCAATTCTGGTTGTATAACCAAGACGTGAAAATGAGGGAAAGATTCTAATAGGCACCAGTATTGGTATTTTGTTTGTAACATTAAGTCAATATTATACACTAATAAGTATACATGATGATTAGCAGTAACTATAATTTGATTGAGAAAGGTTAGCATTAGATAAAACAGTATCGAAAGGGTTGGGCTTAACTCAATTTTCATTAATTGTGCTCGTTATGGCAGATGCACTTAATTTATGTGACTGACAGATTTGACATTGTAAAGTCAAAACAAGAATTGGGAATTTGATAAGAAATGTTTGTTGACGCGTTACGAAAACTATATGCAGCGATAGCAGTTGATTTATCATGCCAGCAACCGGTAACCAAGCTGACGGGTAAGGAAAAGCGGTGCAAGGAAGCATAGAATGCAAAGAGCATTGATAAGGCCGCCTAAGATGGAGGAAAAATAACAGTGCAGTGCTAATTAAAACTCGCGAAACAAGTATTAAACCTATGTGAAAAAAGCAGAGATGTGAGGTTACAAAGTGCTTCGATTTGACATTTTAGTTTCTAAGGAAAAAACATTGTAAACAAACTTACGTGAAAAACAATTGTAATAGTTGCTAAGATACATTATGTTCTTTTTATTATTGTTAACAACCAAAGCCAAGAAAAAATAGTTGTTGTAAAAAGTGGCTCGAGAAACTTGTTGAATTTTATTTTTAAAAGTTATCATTTTGTGCCAAATAGTGGTTTTTATTGTTTTTCCAGTGCGCAGAGTTCCTTTGTGCAAATATTCATCGAATTAGAAAATCTCAGTGAAGAGGGAAGTGACCTGAAAACTTCGCGCACTTGAATTAAACTTCGGGGGTTGTTTTCGATCAAGTTTAAGGCATCGGCCAGCTCAAATGTATGTGCATCATGCAGATTAGACCTTCACTGGGTGTTCCTATCCAGAAAACAGAAGTCTAGAACATTCCAGATTTATGTAATCGCAGTGGCGTTACTAGAAAACGTATCTAGGATATCAATCCCACTTTTCGAGATAAATTTGAAAAGGAAAGAAGTTCCGAGGGGTCTTCAGCATCGTGCAGACATCGTAGAAAGTGCAGAAAAAGCTTGCAGCCATCAGGGTCCGTCCATGGGGTATTTATCGAGATAGTGTGCCTAAAAATTGCAGCCGTCGATTTTGGGTACAAAGCAGGAAGCAGAACAATGCCAGTTTCCGCGTCCTTTTGACGTTAGATGAAAGAAAACAAAACAGGTTAGCCATACTACGTCATTATTAATTGCATTGCTATTTACCTGAGCTAAATTTAATCAATTGTTGGTGTTTTGCGTTCAAATTACGCTAATTTTGGGGTTTCAAACCATCTCTGTTGATGTCGTCAACTTATAGGTTAAACTGTCAGATGCAGAAAAGTCGGGTATTTGCCATACTTGTGTAAAAATCATACTCAACAGTAAGAGTTATACTGTTACAACCCAACCCTCGCAGATTTTGAGTTTCTCATGCTAAGCCGGAGCATTTTATTTAAAAGTTGTCAATAAACCATGTATTTTGCTAATAATTACAACAAAGCCCTGAGACAGTACAATAATTCTCTTTAAAACACATATTAATTTGTTGTGCGATAATCGCCCACACATTAGTTATTTATATTATTACAATCTTATCGTAACGAGGTTATTTGTTATTTTAGTCCTATAAAACCATATATATTCTGAAATGGGAAAATCCTCTTTACAATTTGACCAAAACAAAAACTTTTTTAGTGCCTCCCATTTTTCGTGATGACGTCATCGGCACTTTTTTTAAATTGCATGGTACAATTTTTATTATATAATCTTGTAGAGAATTTTTTGTACTTTTCAGCTGTCTGAGCATATTGTAAGGTTGCATAATAAAAATGTTTAAAAAAACTCAAAAAACTAAAGATGTTGAGGAAGGTCATGAAATTTAACGTTTGTCATACAAGTAGCAGTACGTAGTTGATGTATTGTCATTTCTCGTGTTTTTATGCTGTTTCTTGAGAAAGCCATAGTCTATTGTTTAGTTTCTTAATAAATTAGATAATCTTCTAACTACATTTCAAGGCCTCCGATGTCGCCTTTGAATTATTGCGTTTTTTTCAAAAAGTTCTTTATGCAACCTTATTAAATCTTTCCACAGATGAAATACAAATAAAATTCTCTACAAGAATATATAAAAAACAGTATACCATGTCATTTAAAAAAAACATCGATGACGTCATCACAAAAAACTAGTGACACTAAAAGAATATTCACTTATAATACCATGAGTAGTCAAAGTTATGTCGACTATTTTTGCGGTGGTGTCACGAATGTCCATTGCGCTTTGGTACGATTAGGACGTGTGCGCTAGCACGAGTCCTAATCCAAAGCGCAATGGACATGAGTAGTGATACCACCGCAAAAATAATCTACTTAACTTTGACTAAGAATGGTATTCGAGGGACTATTTAATGAACCAAACTACTTTTTCAAATTAGTTTTCAGTAAATCTAGCAACAAACTACGCAATTTCTATAGTAACAGAATACTAATATTGACTTTTTCTAATAAAAATAGCATTTGTTAAAAATAGTCACTTAAATACCTTCTAGGAAGATATATCCGCTGATATTTTTTTGATTGGTCAAGAAACGTCAGAATTCTGGATTTTCATTGGTTACTTTTTGACAGATGACAGGTGAATTGAATAGTCATGTTTATCAAATTGTAGAAAACATTGTCCCATTTGATAATATATATGGTTTGTAGGGGTTAAAATCAAAAATAAAGTCGCTAGAGTCTTGGGCCGTTTTTATAGAACAGACGGTATAAAAAAGGTCATAGAGAAAGAATTGTTAATATTAAAACATACTCATTTGATTGAGATAAAGGTGTTTTATTGCTCTTAGAGCTAGGGTTAGTCGAGGTTTAAAATTTATCTTTTATATTGACATAATTAAAACCTTAAATCATAAAGTGAATACATGTCAATTATGTTAGTTTATACATTTATTGAGTTTATACATATAGTATAAACTGAATATTATAAAGTTATCTCGTATCAAAGGTGAGACAATCTTAAGTAAACGTTTTATATTATCATTCGCAATTAACAAGATTAAAAATTGATAACCTTAAAATAAAACGTGTATATCTGGTCCCAGAGTCCTAGAGATATTGCAATCTCACTATGTTTCCTCTTCTATCTGCTGTCGATTCACATGTATACAGAAGCTTTGAGGAGAGTTTGAAGAAGATATTAGCTATAACAAGCGGTTGCTCATTGCAAAATTGAATAAGGCTGTCTCCATTCAAGTTCATTGTAGCAAGACAGTATCTTCCTCCTAAATCTTCTTCTTCGTCAGCACTTGCACTTCTCGAATATATGCATATGCTTTTTTTCTGAAAAAGCATTTGGATTGAACGTTGTAAACTGTTCTAGTTCTCTTTCTTTTTTGTTTGTGTGGTCAAATGTGTCTACTGTTCCTAATAAGTATAAGAGTATTTCTAATTCTTGCATTTAAATTCCAACATCTCTATCTGTAGTATCAGTTGATCTTGTTCCCAATCTGCTATTTTTTAAAAATCGCTTTGGATTGGGTTGAATTCGTTTTCTGAACACTTTCCCGCAAGTGAAAAGGTAACGTAAAAATACGACTTACGTTAAAGTGACTGTTTCAATTCCTTTGTTACAATTTTAATATTTGCTTTCATGTTTTGTTTAACCAGCAAATCTTTACTACTCTTTAGTGCTTCTCTGACCAATATGTTTGACTAACAAATTTGTTGCTAACCACTTGCTAATAGTTTAGAGCTCCACCGTGCAAACATCGACAGCTTACGTAATTTGTTGATTTGTATGATACATACATTTTACGCATGGGTGTGGACAGTGGCCTTTTTGTCAACCGAAATCTGTTAAGGCGTTTGCGAGCCTGGACAATTAGCATTGTTTAAAGACAGACTTGAATATGCAGTTGTTTAAAAGGTCGGTTGCGTCTGGTGGATGTTTCAATTTCTCCACGTGAGCACCAAACTTGTGAATCATGTGAAAGGTCAACCATGCATAAAATTCGCAGCAATAAGTAATTGGGTTTTGTGTCGCCTTAAAGAGGACAAGCTTGATTTATTAATGTGCATATGCAGAATCAACAAAGTAAATTTACAATGTCGCAATTTTAAGGCAACAGGATTGAAACGATGTCAGAAAAAGTTCAGAATATTTGAATGATGTCTAGGGTGAACAAAAATTAGTCAAAATAATTCGATTGATATTCGACTGCCATCTAATAATAATTTAAATAAAGCTGTAAAGCGTAGTTGCACACATACCTATTTATAACTGTTTTCAATATAGAATAGGTTGCTTTGATGTAGCGGTTTTACATTTTAGCTTTATTCATTTTTATAACAAGACCATTAGCTAGCATTCGGAAGCAAAAATATTGATGTTAAGTCAGGAAACTTTGCCATGTTCGATTTCAGAAAGAATATAATTTCTGAAACTTCTTTGTGGCGTGAATTTATAATTCATATTTTTATTTGGGTATTTCGCAACTCTGCAAATTAAAATTATTAAATAACGTAAATAATGAACGTTTCGAGGGACAATCTGCCCTCGTTATCAACGATTAAAATTGAAAAGGAACAAAGAAACTTAGCTTTTTTCACGGAGATTGAAAAAACCCTCAATCTCCAATGAATTGCTTGACACTGACGTTTTTTGATTATCTAAACCTACTTGATCTGATCTTTAAGAATCTATAGCCAACTATTGTCTAAAAATATTGAGAAAGACGACACGCATTTTTCTTCGGTGAGTAAAATATATGCCGTCTCCTTAATTTTACTTTTAGTTGACATCGATTCTTTAGACAAGATCTTTGTGTTTTGCCAGTGTATTTTGTGATTGCTATCCCAAGCATGTTCTGCCAGCTTAGACTTATTAAATTGATAGGTTTTCATCATATTTTTATGTTCTTTAACTCTAACTGCTAAAGGTCTGGATGTTTCACCGATATAATATTTCCCGCATTTGCAAGAAATTCTATATATATAATTCTTTGAATGTTGTTCTTCGTTGAACGGTTTAGTTTTTGTAAGAACTAACCGCAAGGTATTCATCGTTTTGAATACCGTCCTAACATTGAATCTATTTCCAATTTGTCTAATTTTGTCAGATATGCCTGGAATATAAGGTATAGTTAGAGTATTATACTTTTAAGTGTCATTTCTTTGTATATATGTGGCATTGTTTCGTGTATTGAAAATTTTCCGAACAAGAGTCTCTGCATAGCCATTATCTTGTAAAACGTTAATAATAAATTCTTTCTCTTTTTTGAAAATTTCATCATTAGAGCAAACAACTTTGGCTCTGTCATAAAGACTTTTTACAACACCTTTCTTTATGTTTTTGTGATGGTTGGAGTTAAAATGTAGGTACCTATTAGTGTTAGTTTTCTTACGGTATACTGATGTTTCCCAAGTATTTATTGTGCGTGTGATTAGTGTATCAAGAAAAGGTAACTGATTGTTTTTCTCTGTTTCGAATGTGAATTTGATGGAGGTTTCTTTACTGTTAATATGTTCAAGAAAACCGTCCACCTCATCCATATCATGAGGCCAAATTGCAAAAACATCATCGACATACTTCCACCAAACTACTGGTTTGTTGGTGTATGTGTAGACATTGTTGTTTAAAGTCTTCCATAAAACTGTTACTAACAATAGGAGATAATGGAGAACCCATTGCCATCCCATAATATTGTTGGTAAAATTCATTGTTTAGTTGAAAGTATGTCGTTTTAATGCATAGTGTGAAAAGTTCCATAATGGTATCAATGTTTAATGTTGTTCGTGTATGTAATGCGTTATCGTTTTGTAGCCTATGTTTAATGATGTTGAGTGTTTTGTCTACTGGAACATTAGTGAAGAGACTAACTACATCAAAACTAACCATTAAGTATTGTGTGTTTATGTTTGCTTCTTTAAGTTTTTCAAGGAAATGTGGCATGTTCTTTATATATGTGTCTATGTTTCCTGATATAGGAGTCAGTATTTTAAGTAAATATTTAGCGAAACTTGTTTAATAATTTTAATTTGCAGAGTGGCGAAATAGCCAAATAAGAATATGATTTAAAGAGGGTTGATCATAGGACTAGCAACCCTTCTCCATAATAACTCATTATTGTCATAAAAAACTAAGCAAATATAGCCGGACTGCCTCAACCACAACACCGTGCGCGGAAAACAAGCATAAATTTAAATATATGTAATTGGAACACGCTAACATTGTTCTAAAAAAAATATTAGTCGATATTCTACGCAAACAGAAAGCTAACTTAACTGCAATTAAAGATATGGGGTGGACAAGCTAGGGAATTGTAGAAAAAGGCTACTCGGTGTATTACCGTTTACCACCAAAAATAACAAAATCTTGACACACACAGAAATTGTACAATAGACGCTCTAATTTACACAATATATGCAATGTAAAATAGTTATAGATTTGGATACCAAGGTAGGGCAGGAAGCCATATACAGACCCACCATAGGAAAACAGCTTGCCCGCACAAACAAACGTTAATGATACAAGATTACTAAACTTTGCCGCATACTTTAGCATGGTCAACATATTTTGAACACAGAACAGTCTATGAAGTTATTTGGAAGTCACTGGATTTTAAAACACTTAACGCCATCGATGATTACGTTATCGATGCACCACATGCATCCAGCCAGGAAATCTTACCGAGAGATGAATACAAACGCGAAACATTATCTACTTGTTTTTAAAATGAAGGAAAGTATATCCAACTTAAAAAAAGATATGCAGCAAAAACAATACAACAGTGACGTTTTTAAAAACGAAACACTAATTACTGGACACGTAGATAATAGTAATTTACGATACAAGTGCGTAAAGCTACTCTTTAGTCACGAATGAGGTAGAGTGAGCGAGCGTTTTAAGGCCCGCGAGTGACTAAAGATGCTTTACGCATGTATATCGTACAATATTTTATCTACGATAGAATCTAGAAAACATGGTAAATATAAAAAAAATTAAATGTAAATTAGGATTACCAGCAACCGGTCGTAATTTTGCGTGTTTTAAAAATTTAAAACACGTTACTACTGACAACGTGCCTAATGAAATCTTTTAAACACGTAACTACTGACGACGTAAACTTGTGAAAACATGTTATTAAACAGTCGTTTTACAAACTTAAAACTGCCAACTAAAAGGCAATTTTACACACAGTCGTAGACAAATACTTTAAAGCAACGATAACAAGGGTTAGAAGAAATGAACAGTTTAAACAAAGCATGGCAAGAATCTAAAGAAGTACTAGATTACACGGTACAGGAGGTCCTATGCATACAACCAAAATACAAGGATAACCAGTAGTTTGATGAAGATAAACACATAAGACAATATAACATTCAAACTGAAGAAAAATGTCGATAAAGACGAGAAAAAGGTACCTACAAATTCTGGAAGAAAGCTTTTTGTGAAAAACAACTAATAGAGATGGAACAACTCCATTACCAAAATGAATGTCGCAATCAGTACTGAAAACTATATGAAACAAAAAAGAATAACATTGAAACCGAGAATTCCAACCTGCAGGGATGCAAAAGCGAACATAGCAACCGAAAATCTGGAAGTTTTAAAAGGTTGATTGGCCATTTTGTAGAACCACTTAGTTGGAGAAGAGGGAGAGAGCGATAAATCAAAAAAATAATTTTACCCAGGCGAGAATGGCCAACAGACAATTAAACAATATGCCACTGTTAACATTAAACAAGTAAGAGAAACAAATGTATCAATTATATGTAAAACGTGGCAGTAAGTTGGTGGTGTTGGAGAAGGTAATAAGAGGCTCGAAGATTAATATAAGAAAAATAATGTACGCAAAATCTGTACTGAAAAATTGTGGCGTTGAAAAAATTAGTAAAAAAAGAAATCTCCAAATTGAGAACGAAGAGAAAACGAAGTGTATGTGTAAAAATGGGTGTCAACATGTTTAATGAATAATTAACTCTAATCATATCCTCTACTTTAGTAATGTGCCCGGCTAATATCTTTTTATACTACTTATCTACAGGGTTAGGTCGCTGAATTCAATTTCTAAACTACTACTAATTTGCTATAAAATAAACAATTATACAGAAGTCTGATTACACATTCATTTGTACGCACTCTGTGTGCCCGTTATTGCACTGATGGGATATTACAAGTGTAGTATTTCCAAGTAATGGGAATGATATTAATTACACGATAGTTTCCTGGTCTTGACAGTACATAAACAGCTCTAAAATTCTATTTAAATCGTCGATGTCTACGCAGTAAACGCAGTTGCTATGCAATAATAATTGAACGTAAGTACACCGCGTCACACAACAAAACAAATCACTTCTACTGACGCCACGAACGGTAGTGACGCTCAAACGACACTTTTTAGATGGCAAATCTGACCTTTATATGGCTGTTGCGATGATTCTAAGATTATTTGCACCGAGCTGGGAACTCCAACGATGCTCTGGACACGATGTCGTTGCCGGCCTGCTGTTAGCTAAGCACAAATCTGCGCTGCGCTCCCACCTGGATTTTAATTACCTTTTGGATCGCTTTCACTGCAGCTGGGAGCCTTATTATAGGGCTCCGTTCTACCACACGTACGGTGCTTGCTTATGCATTTGTACACACACTTATAAAATTGACTGGGTTTCCGTAAAATAACATCGAAATACCGTGGCTTACACTGAATCAAATTGATGCCTTGTATCCCTCTATGCGGAAGCCCAATGCTAAGGAAAACTTCCATAGATAACTCAGGACACACTCTCACAATAAAACACACAACTTTGAATCCTTTAATAGAACATAAAAATCACTTATATTGAGGGAGCTTGACAAAAACACAACCAACCTTTTGAAAAAGCTGTCCCCAATTGTCTTGTTTACAATTTTAGTTGCATGAAATGGCAAGCCTACTCTGATTTTAATTTTTTTTAACACGGACAAAACTATTCTAAAAGTCATACTATCAACTATTTTCAATGCCTACACTAGTGTATAACAAATCTAAACTTATTATTACATTTACTGGACATTCTTATACTAAATATCTATTTTCTTGGTTATATTAATAATTGCTAATAATTATTATTTGAAATATACAGCTACTAAAATGTGTCCACCGCAATATATTAAATACTGATTCAGTGTAAAACTTTATTTGTTTTGGGACTCAAAGGAAATATTGTAGGAAACCAAATTCAAAAAAGAATATTAATGGCTGTTATAAACTCTTCGTGCAAATACGAATTCACACACCATATCGCGGAAAGTAAAGATTAACATCTTAAAATACAATACTCATAAAACCCGTATTTTTATATGGAACAGGAACATTTGAGTTTCTTTGAATGAAATACCATCCAATAAAGGACAACGATTTCTGTATGACACGGTTTAGCCACAAATTGCTACGGGTTTTATTGAGATATCATAAATGCCATCAAGTTTGAGCGACTGCGACGAATAGGACCAGCGGTAGCTCGTGAGCAAGCAGCAAGTTAATTACCAGCAGCCACCGCTGTCCAAACAAAAGCTAATCTTTTATCTTAAACCGTGCGCGATAAATCCCAAAGGTATTTGTGTTAATAATGTCGCATTATAACATAAGCAAACCACGCCAATTACAATTACAAACGATTCACTTATAGAGAGCTAGAGGGACGCATATGTTAGTACTCGCTGCTTATGTAATCAATTGGCCACCGCAGCAGTCTGTGTAAATGGGGTGTTCGCAGAGCCTTTTCCAACGGATTTCGGCTTCCTGCCACGGGCCTGTTGTACTGAAACGCTACAACTCTAACGAATGCAGTCCGTCCAAGACCGAGCGTGTTGGCTTACGTACGACGAAGGAAATTTATCTCAAACCATCAGAGGGGACGAGCACCAGCATAATAGGATACTTGCAATAGTGAACAGTTTTAAAGGAAGCCATATTTAATCAAAACCAAATTGGAGACATGTCACGTAGAAATAAAAAGCTATTTAATTTAGACGCAAAACAAAGAAGATCTAAATAAATCAGCCAGTATTAAAAATTTGCCACTTGACGCAAAACGTTGTTTGACGTCAGGAATAAGTAAATGTTACCGCTGAGGAACGGCGAACTAGCGGACTGTGGATTTTATCTACCCTCGCCATTGACGCGACACACTATCTGCCTCACTCTAACACGCTATGCCGTAATTATATCTCTCGATCATTGCGTTTGAAATGTCAAAGCCGCTTTACTTGAAAACTTTACCACAAAGTGTTTTGTACAAAAATATGAATTTAGATTAGCACAGTTTAAGATTTGTGTGTACTTAGCTCAAACATGCCTGTATAATATAAAACATGTGTGTGTGTATGACCATAACATTCTTTCACAGCACAAGTTAACTTATATATAAGAATAAAACCTATTACGCGTTTCAAAGCTACAACTGCAGTTCTTTGCAGATCGGAGATCCGTAGATCCAGAGTCCGGTTTTGCTGATTTAGTTGTGTTGTGCATTCAATTAAAAATGATTGCGCTTATTCTTCATACATTTTTAACCTGTGGAGCAGTCACAAGTAGTAGATTCCCTAATGCACACGCGCTTGCTTACTGCTTTGTGACGTCACAGAGCGGCCATACCATACTGAGTCGTTTTCGCGCGAGTTTTATTAGGTTTAAATTAAATATGCAATAACATATTAATTAACTTTAAGGAAAATAAATGGCATGATAATGTTCATCATCATCATCATCATCATCATCATCACCATCATCATTCATACGGCCTTAAAAACGTATTTAAGCTGGTTTTGTAAACAGTGCAAGAATCCTATTCCCTGCGGCGGATGTGAGGCACGCCGGGAATGAAATGGCTCGGAGAGCGTTCGAAAACGTGGAGAGCGTTCGACCGCTTGGAGAGCGGTTCTAATTAATAATTAAATAACACCAAGATCCGAAAGAAGAACATATTCTCACCTCTCGGCCCTTAAAACACATGCAGCTGGAATTATATTGCTTGCACTAAAACTCCGAGGGCGTAGACGACGTTTCCTTTGCTTTTTTAAAGAAGCTGAAATACTTTCACCTGGACGCTCTTAGAATCAACGTGGGCTTCAGACGCCATAATGCCACAGACCGAACTTAACACACTACACGTGACTCGAGATGCCAGGCGAAAGTACTCATCAAAATCGAAACCAGCGTGAAGTTAGCTCTACGCCCACCAAAATTACGTAGAACTAAGAAAATTGATCCGAAAAAGAAAGCAGTCTTATATGCCTCACAGTAAAAAATTAGGCTTCTAATGCGGAAATTAAAAAGAGTCGTTACGGCGGTAAGTGCAGTGTTAATTGTTTCCATAGCAATTGAAAACAAATAGCTTCATTATACAATATTGGTTCATAATATTTATTTATTAATTTCAATTTTCTTGTTTAAAACGATGTACTAGCACATTGATATCTAAATACTCTAAAATTTAAATATACGATAACAATTTCTAGTGAAAGTAATTGAAAAAGTAATGTATGTTGTGCAATTACAAATACCAAGTAATTGATAATTGAATTACTACTTTATTTTATTAATCGAATCTCTGGTAATTAAATTACTTCATTGGGCGGTAATTGGTAATTGGTAATTAATTACTTTTTAAAGTAATTTTTCAGCTCTGGCTATAACAAAATTGATCAGAGCGTAGGTATTTAAGTAATTATTTTCCGAAAACTTCAACGTCCCATCCAGGGAATTATTGCACATGGTCTGTAAATATTCAGGGATTACGTGCAAAAGTTGTGAGCAAGCATCAGTAACCGGACACTCGACACACGCTTTATTGCAGCCAGGGGCAGCTGAAAATGCTTGAGGCTAAAGCTAGGCGGCTCCCATCCGATATTAAAATATTCTTATCTTTGTGCCTACTTTTTGCCGCTCTGATGATTATGATTAAGTCAGGAATTCGATGAGACCATGCAACTGACCTCTTGTCCTCTAATTGAAATTTGGATTGCAAGAATCTCGATAGAAGCTCTGTTAAGTTAGTTACTTAAGTTACTAGGGTTTGCGGATGTATGTTGACTAAAACTTTTTGACTTATTGTTGAACATAGGAGAGACTATTGACAAATTCGAAATTTATTCAACATCGCGTATTAAAATTAAATTAAAATAAATGGTTAGGGGGTGAATCAGAATAACGGAGTCAATAATGTCGTTCTTGCGATTGATTCCCTAAATCATAAATAGACACAACAGCGACTGAAATCACGTGTGGAGTCGTGTCATACTTCGCTGATGCTACTTCAGAAGCGCAATTCTTCGCCTTTCTCGGAGCTGCAGCAAATTTCAATCTTTAGGTTCGCTTTTCCCGCAAACTATTGCTGTTAGAGATTCCAAACAAGAGTACCTTTTATGAAGAAAAATCAAGTCTTTTTAAATATCTAACCAAAATTGACTCAAATGTTGACTGTAAAGAGTTATGATAAAAACAAAATCCCCACCTTTGCATAAACTACACCATTTACCAACTTTTTCAAGGTCATCTAATATAGCATATTAAACTGCATAGGTATGCCAAATTACACCCAATTTGCTTTATCTGGTATAGATATAGATATCATATTAATTCATATTTATAGTTAGTTACGGCAGCGTACATAAATCAAACAAGTAGAGACACTCACTGTTGGTTCCTTTGATGTCAAAATACCGACTTGGATGACCTGGAACGGCTCCTGGGGGGCACATTCTGATAGTACTAACAGTTGGTGCCACTATTTTATCACATATGATTGGTAGCAGAGCTAGTAAGTGACTCTGATTGGTAGAATTTTGTGCTGCCATCTGATAGTCAAGCTTAGAAATACCCCCCCCCCCCCCCCAGTTACTGTCTCAGGCACTCTAGACAGGTTTCAAAATTTGGCATAGTGTCTCTACTTGTTTGATTTATGTACGCTGGTTATGGTTACTAATCTTAAGCGTTATAAATGAATTTCGCTAATCTATGTATATATGCTTATATGGTATCATTAGAAACGTAATTTAAAAATCTACCAAAAATATAAAAATATACAGTATGTTACATTTAAAATACAAAAGTTGAACAGTATATCTACTTTATTGGGTCTTATATCATTAAAAAATGCGATATAAGTTGGGGCCGTTTTTATGAATCGCACGGTATTTTTAATGCCATACGCTATAGCAAAAAAAATCCATGATAAAACGTTAATGGGACCCACTTCTCTACAGTTATGTACAGCCAATTGTTTTTCACACGTCATACTGTTTTGTCAGCACCGTCTTTTGGATTTTTTTAAATGACACGGATACCTTTTCTGCAATTCTGACTCCATTTCTAATTCTCTTTACGAATTTCTAAAAAATAATAGTCGTGGATGGGAAATTATCATACTAAAATACAAAAACTTAAAGTAAATGCAGCAATTCTTTAGTAATTATTATTAGAGTATAAATGAAATAAGTACTCAGGCATTGACTGCTTGAAAACAAGAAATAAAAACCAATTACAATATTTTGACAGTTTTAACTATCATAAAATTATTCCGACAGTAAATTATTAATGTTTGTTATTAATACCGATAATTATTACACAAATTAGCGCACATTTATAGTCAAAGCTATGATTTTTTAATTCATTCATCAAGAAAATAAAGAAAATCAGATTTGAAGAAAAAAACAATTGATTGTACAGAACTACAGCGTAGTAGGCCATGCTAAAGTTTTATAATAAAGTTTATTTGTTCCTCACTTGTAAACATCAATTTATCAAGTCACTGTATTAATCAAGAAAGTTTATGTTAACAAGTTACTACTTGTAAAATCTTTACAAGTTAACTGTCGGTTTTACAAGCGTGCTCATAGATAAATGATAGCGTGCAAAGCCAGAGTTGTCTTCGTTAGTATGTGTCATATTGATGAATCTAGTTGCTTGTCAGTTTGACATTTTGAATAAATGGTAAATTTCTAGTTATTTACAATTGAGGAACAAATAAAATATTCAACAATACACGCAAGGTAACAGGTTTTACTGGCTCAAGAAGGTGACTGGCTCGCCTGCGGCTCGTCAGTCATATCCTTCTATTCGCCAGTAAAAACCCTCTTACTAAGCTAGTAATGTTAAATACTATTTTTTGTTATAAAGGGTGGCATCAAAAATATAATATGCAAATATCGTACGTCTTGTTTCACTCTGTATATATAAAACACATCGTCCAAACGTGTTCTCTGCGAGCGTATCTTACACAATTCGACGACTTTCTGAATACAACCGACAGCGTGATTGACTGTAGGTTTGTGTAATTTAGACATATTTTTATGACAGCATTGCAATGTTTGTGGCTTAAAAAGTAGGGTATTTTGAAATAAATGCAATTTCTTTTATTGCTCTTCTGTTTTAATTTATTAAGGATATACATATTTTTTCAACTTTTTTCGTCACAATTTACCCTACACGCGGATCTTTTTGAATATTTCTAGTACTCATTGTTGTTCTGACTGACTTTGTTAACGTTTTGAAATAAAGTCAATGAAATCTAGAAGATCGTGTAATGCGTTCCTTGGTAGCGGTACTAATCGTGATTACGTTCTCTAAAATTTCAGGATATTTCTATATTGCTAAATAAAAATATTCATAAAATACTGATAAATGGTTCCGATTCGTCTGTTTTACGGTAATTTACGCATATAAAATGAAGAAGTAGAATAGAAATATCTGGAGAACCAACTTCCTACCCCGTAAGGAACATGGAATCGTTAAAAAAGTTCAAATATGGGGCTTTTGATTTGAATTTTACAGGTTCGTCTGGCAATGCTAGGATTCGTATTTTCAACTGGCTTATAATAGTTCATTGTTGTGCTTCTAGGTATAGTCAAAGCTGAAATATTTTTAAATGGACATTAAAAAGCCTTTTAAAACTGACAGTGATCAGTCACAGCATTGTAAATGCAGACCTAAACATCCATGAAATGAATGATACCATTGCAGTAATTTTAATTAAGGGAACTGTCTGAAATACTTTAAAAGTGAGTTAATTTTAAATTTCTGTGTTACATTGGCGTGAAAACTTTAGAGCTATGTACTATTAGTAATTATTATAACTAGTTGTTACGTTCATTTTGACGTAAGCGCCCATTTTTGCTGTATTTTCTAACTTTAGCCTCACTGATTTACCGCACCTCAATTTTCTCTAACAACTACTTAATTGCTACATTTTTTAAAAGAACAATGTTTTACCTGCTCCCCCTAACGTTGTGTAGTTGACGTTATGCATTTGGTTTGGGTTCTCGTATTCTCTCCCTCAAGTAATGTAGTGTTTCCTGGTTTTGTTAAGCCCCTCTAAAAATGTTTTTATGATTAATTAGCTCTTACTCTAATTTTCTACTTGTTTGGTAAGCGAGGTGTTTATTTTGAAGTTGGAGGTTAAGTATATGCTGATATGTCGGGATTTTCAATCAATTTATCAAAACGGGATTACTGTAGTAGGCAATGTCTCTTGTTCTATAGTTCTGACTTTACTTGCCAGTTCATTCCCGTTATTACATTATTTGCCTTATTTGATCCTATTTGCGTGTAATATCTCGTACTATCATAGCTGTTCAGGCAAATTTGAAATTAGCAAGTTAGGTTTTGCGTCAATCTGTATCAAATATCAAGCAAAAAATAACCTACTCACTTCGAATTTGACATAGACTGACAGTTTCACTAAAAATTCACATCAGTAGTTCCAAATATATTATTGTAAAATGTATTGCCAATCACAAGCTTACATGTTATATCTACAGTCTATTTACATCGGGAAAGCGTGAAACGGTTTTTGTTGAGCCACCGAGTCAAACGCCTTTTCGTAGTTGACGAACCCCAATATAAAAGGTTTACTATATTAATTGCCTGAGATATTTCAAATAGAGGATAGAAATATCCAAAAAATTATTATATTATTATAAGAGCACTGAAACAAGCAACTCAAAAGTATAGCACACAATAAAACCAGGGAGCACAAGAAAATGAACATCAAAAACTGAGAAAGTTTTAGAAAAAGTGACCAAGAAATATGAAAGGAATATAAAAGAGACCTTCAAAGATATACCTCTACAAGAATTACTGTACTAAAATTTTTAGACCTTAAGTAAATAAGCAACAAAGAGTATAGTAAAACTGAAAAATAAAAACAAAAATATCAACAGGAATTCTATGAAAAAGCATTTAAAATACAAACCCTGAAAATCAGCGCAATTTTATAATGGCTAAATTACATGATAAAATATTATGCATGGAATTAGGGCAAATACAAATGCGTATTGCATGAAGATAAATATCATGACTATTTTATGTTGGCTTCATGGGTACATGAGACTTTTAAAACAGTTCAGAATGCTTACTTACACTGTCATTCTTACCCAACTTCATTTACCCTGCTGTTGCCCCAATATAATTCACTCAACGCTAATTACATAATACTCGAGGACTTTCAAGTAAGTGGGACGGCGGGACCGAGAGAGAAATCAGTGGGAAGTTTATTAATTGGTTCGCTCGTTTCTGAAAACTTACTTATCGGTTCAAAACCAAAATTTTGCTTTCACAGTTGCTTTATTTAGCTACTCGTTTTCCGCTAATTATTATCGTTTCCTTGTAGGTGTTATGTTTGGATATCTAGGCTGCCAAACTCGTATAAAAATTTGAATTATATAATGAGCATTTATTGGAGAAAGCTGATTTTTTAAAATAGTCCTTTGGTACACTTTTTTATCGAGACGTTGACACATTTTCTTCTATAGTTACTTCTGGCCATCAAAGTTTTGTAGCTTAAAAACTGATTTGTGCAAATACTTCTGCGACGGTGTGATTCAGATATGCACATATAGAATTCAACCTTAAACTCAGAACGTCAATTTATGTCAGGCACTTTATTTACTTTCTTTAACAGCGTTTAATTGCACAAATGTACGCGTAACAGCTATATATCAAGGTAAACTATTCATGAACCGTGAAGTGTGACTATAATTTCGCGCACGCTATACTTGTGTTCTAAATCATGCTATAAACAAAGTGATAAGGGTGTAGATTTTTGTGAAGAATTATTATTTAAGCAGTTAGGGCACTAGAAATGTATAAAGATTTTAGTTTGTTTTTATCGATTTTTATTATATAAAACAAGAACAAGGGCAGTTGTTACCAGTCTATGGCGTATAAAAGAGACACGTTTTATTTTCTGCTTGCTATGGAACAGGAAATAGGAAATTAAAAAAATAATTAAACAATATAAAGCACGCGTTAATAGAGCAATACATTGGCATTGTAAATAGGGATTTTTTTACGTATATACACTTACAGCACACATACCATGTTTAGTTACCCATAGGTAAACATAATATTAAATTAAACACAACGTTGTTTCAAATCAACAATTGGACGCATCAGATTTCAATTTTTTCTTCAAGCACCACGAAAATGGAGAGGTGCAAATATATAAAGCCAATTACACTTTATCATACGGTCACAATCAAGAATTTCAAGGACAGCAATAACCTAGTAGCTTTTGACCCAATGAACGAGATACTGCGAAATATAAAAGTAATGTTTATATATAACATAACTTGTTTATGCGTTTACATACCTACTAAAGGTACACCTCGTAATGGTTACTTTTATGAATGCATAATTTAGTAAACATTGAAGGCGACTTCAATGCAACGTTAGGAAGGGAAAATTAATTAGACGAATTAATTAGGCATCTTCACTTGCTCTAGTGTCCAAAATACGAATAAAAAAGAGGTGCAATTCTGGCAACTGATTAGAAGATATCTATTTTTTGTACCAAGACATGTGCTATTTACATGAAAGAGCATAGGCATTTGCAGAAATACAATGCATCGAGTTAATAATTTACCTAATAAGAAATAGATAAAAACCACAAAGTGGTGAATCGTCAAGAAGAATATGGATATATGTAGTATACCAGAAACGATAAAAAGGCAAAGGAAGGCAACTTATCGACAGTCGCACATTTATATAGAGCGGCATTAATAAAAATGAAAGAGCAAAAGTAGTTGTTGGAATTCATTTATATAAAGAATATTATAAAGATATCTATCATACCTGCTACTACAACGAACGACTTTTAAAACTTAAGATGAAATGGAAATATAGGTACTTTTGTATAGATATAAAATACAATACGGTTCCATGAACACGAGCAGAATGATAACGGATATTTGCATGTTGCGTTATTCGCCCAATGCTCTACTTAATAATACCGTCTTTGAACACGACAGTAAATGAAAATGCATAGGGGATAATGATCAACTGTATAATAACAGACAAAACATGCAACCCCACAGAAACATTGAACACTATAACTTACAACTTCCCAAATATTGGACCAGATCAGAAGCTCTTACTGGAAATTATCACACTGAAGTACAATATACAAAGAAAACCAACACTGGAATTACTCAAGAAATTAAATATTGAATCCTTTCGAAACGAATTCGCCAGACAACTATACAAAAATGAACTAGAAGAAAAGGTCAACAGCTATCCAATTCTGAAAGAATATAATGTCGAAAAATCACAGAAAAAAATCTGTAAAGGGCTTATTCAGAAATTCCCTGAGAAGTGGAGGTTGAGACACTAAATAATTTTAAAAATCAAAAGAAACTAGGTGTCAAAATGTCTTCACGTTCCAAATAATACGGAAACAAGAAACGAAAACACTTGAATGCGAATTAGATCAATTTTTAAATTAAAAAAAAACAATATCGGCGGGATTTGAACAGCAGCGCTTGTGCAATTGTGCACGCGACCTAAACGTTTAGTAATATCTTACAAACTCATCGAGCACCTCTCAGATCATTGCGATGTAGCATTTCATGCCGGGCATTGATTTAGCTTTCTTGCCAAAGCTAGATACAACACGTGTTTCAACCAAATCGCGCAGCGGAAAATAAATGATACTTTTTACAACAATAAATCAATGCAGATAATTTTTTCACAAAAAAATTCTTTATTCTTTTTTATACGTTTTTTTATACTGCATATCATCTGAA
>CALNHX010010224.1:0-42295 GCA_940337035.1 Agriotes lineatus | reverse complement strand
GACATCTCGGACGTCTGGGACGTTAAGGACATATGGGACATCCGGGACGTCTGGGACGTTAGGGACACATGGGACATCTGGGACGTTTGGCACGTTAAGGACATATGGGACATCTAGGACGTTTTGGACGTTAGGGACATATGGAACAACTAGGACGCCTGGGACATTAGGGACATCTGGGACGTCTGGGACGTTAGGGACATATGGGACATATGGGACATCTGGGACGTCTGGGACGTTAGGGACATATGGGACATATGGGACGTCTGGGACGTTAAGGACATATAAGACATCTAGGACGTCTGAGACTTCTGGGACATTAAGGACATATGGGACATCTAGGACGTCTAGGACGTCTGGGACTTTAGGGACATACGGGACAACTGGGACGTCTGGGACGTTAGGGACATATGGGACATCTGGGACGTCTGGGACGTTAAGGACATATGGGACATGTAGGACGTCTGGGACGTTTGGGACGTTAAGGACATATGAGACATTTAGGAGGCCTGGGACATTAGGGACATATGGGGCATATAGGACATCTGGGACGCCTGGGACATTAAGGACATATGGGACATATGGGGCATCTGGGACGTCTGGGACGTTAGGGACATATGGGACATCTCGGACGTCTGGGACGTTAAGGACATATGGGAAATCTAAGACGTCTGGGACGTTTGGGACGTTAAGGACATATGGGACATTTAGGACGCCTGGGACTTTTGGGACATATGGGACATATGGGACATCTGGGACGCCTGGGACATTAGGGACATATGGGACATATGGGACATCCGGGACGTCTGGGACGTTAGGGACATATGGGACATCTAGGACGTTTCGCACGTTAAGGACATATGTCACATCTGGGACGTCTCGAACGTTAAGGACATATGGGACATCTAGGACGTCTGGGACGTCTGGGACGTTAAGGACATATGGGACGTTTAGGACGCCTGGCACATTAGGGACATATGGGACATATTGGACATCTGGGACGCCTGGGACATTAGGAACATATGGGACATCTGGGACGTCTGGGACGTCTGGGACGTTAGGGACATATAGGACATCTGGGACGCCTGGGACATTAGGGACATATGGGACATATGGGACATTTGGGACGTCTGGGACGTCTGGGACGTTAGGGACATATGGGACATCTAGGACGTCTGAGACGTCTGGGACGTTAAGGACATATGGGACATTTAGGACCCCTGGGACATTAGGGACATATGGGACATATGGGACATCTGGGATGTCTAGCACGTTAAGACATATGGGACATCTAGGACGTCTGAGACGTCTGGGACGTTAAGGACATATGGGACATTTAGGACGCCTGGAACATTAAAGACATATGGGACATATGGGACATCTAGGACGTCTGGGCCGTTAGGGACATATATGACATTTAGGACGTCTGGGACGTTAGGGACATATGGGACATCTAGGACGCCTGGGACATTAGGGACATATGGGACATATGGGACATCTGGGACGTCTGGGAGGTTAGGGACATACGGGACATCTGGGACGTCTGGGACGTTAGGGACATATGGGACATTTAGAACGTCTGGGACGTTGGAGACATATGGCACATCTAGGACGCCTGGGACATTAGGGACATATGGGACATATGGGACATCTAGGACGTCTGGGACGTTAAGGACATATGGGACATCTAGGACGTCTGCTACGTCTGGGAAGTTAAGAACATATGGGACATTTAGGACGCCTGGGACATTAAGGCCATATGGGTCATATGAGACATCTGAGACGTCTGGGACGTCTGGGACGTTAGGGACATATAGGACATCTAGGACGTCTGGGACATTAGGGACATATGGGACATCTAGGACGTCTGCTACGTCTGGGAAATTAAGAACATATGGGACATTTAGGACGCCTGGGACATTAAGGACATATGGGACATATGAGACATCTGGGACGTCTGGGACGTTAGGGACATACGGGATAGCTGGGACGTCTGGGACGATAGGGACATATGGGACATTTAGGACGTCTGGGACGTTAGGGACATCTAGGACGTCTGGGACGTCTGGAACGTTAGGGACATACGGGACATTTAGGACGTCTGGGACGTTAGGGACATCTAGGACGTCTGGGACGTCTGGAACGTTAGGGACATATGGGACATTTAGGACGTCTGGGACGATAGGGACATATGGGACATTTAGGACGTCTGGAACGTTAGGGACATATGGGACATCTAGGACGTCTAGGACTTCTGGGACGTTAGGAACATATGGGACAGCTGGAACGTCCGGGACGTTAGGGACATATGGGACATTTAGGACGTCTGGGACGTTAGGGACATATGGAACCTCTAAGACGATTGAAACATTAGGGACATATGGGACATATGGGACATCTGGAACGTCTGAGACGTTAGGGACATATGGAACATCTAGGACGCCTGGGACTATAGGGTCATATGGGACATATGGGACATCTGGGACGTCTCGAACGTTAAGGACATATGGGACATCTAGGACGTCTAGGACGTCTGGGACGTTAAGGACATATGGGACGTTTAGGACGCCTGGGACATTAGGGACATATGGGACATATTGGACATCTGGGACGCCTGGGACATTAGGAACATATGGGACATCTGGGACGACTGGGACGTCTGGGACGTTAGGGACATATGGGACATATTGGACATCTGGGACGCCTGCGACATTAGGAACATATGGGACATCTGGGTCGTCTGGCACGTCTGGGACGTTAGGGACATATGGAACATCTAGGACGTCTGGGACGTCTGGGACGTTGGGGAAATACGGGACAGCTGAGACGTCTGGGACGATAGGGACATATGGGACATCTGGGACGTCTGGGACGTCTGGGACGTTAGGGACATATGGGACATATGGGACATCTGGGACGTCTGGGACGTTAGGGACATATGGGACATCTGGAACGTCTGGGACGTTAAGAACATATAGGACATCTAGGACGTCTGGGACGTCTGGGACGTTAAGGACATATGGGACATCTAGGACGTCTGGGACGTCTGGGACGTTAGGGACATACGGGACAGCTGGGACGTCTGGGACGTTAATGACATATGGGACATCTGGGACGTCTGGGACGTTAAGGACATATGGGACATGTAGGACGTCTGGGACGTTTGGGACGTTAAGGACATATGAGACATTTAGGAGGCCTGGGACATTAGGGACATATGGGGCATATGGGACATCTGGGACACCTGGGACATTAAGGACATATGGGACATATGGGACATCTGGGACGTCTGGGACGTTAGGGACATATGGGACATCTCGGACGTCTGGGACGTTAAGGACATATGGGACATCTAAGACGTCTGGGACGTCTGGGACGTTAAGGACATATGGGACATTTAGGACGCCTGGGACTTTTGGGACATATGGGACATCTGGGACGCCTGGGACATTAGGGACATATGGGACATATGGGACATCCGGGACGTCTGGGACGTTAGGGACACATGGGACATCTGGGACGTTTGGCACGTTAAGGACATATGGCACTTCTGGGACGTCTCGGACGTTAAGGACATATGGGACATCTAGGACGTCTGGGACGTCTGGTACGTTAAGGACATATGGGACGTTTAGGACGCCTGGGACATTAGGAACATATGGGACATCTTGGACGTTTGGCACGTTAAGGACATATAGGAGATCTAGCACGTCTGGGACGTCTGGGACGTTGGGGAAATACGGGACAGCTGGGACGTCTGGAACGATAGGGACATATGGGACATCTGGGACGTCTAGGACGTCTGGGATGTTAGGGACATATGGGACATATGGGACATCTGGGACGTCTGGGACGTTAGGGACATATGGGACATCTGGGACGTCTGGGACGTTAAGGACATATAGGACATCTAGGACGTCTGGGACGTTAAGGACATATGGGACATCTAGGACGTCTGGGACGTCTGGGACGTTAGGGACATACGGGACAGCTGGGACGTCTGGGACGTTAGGGACCTATGGGACATCTGGGACGTCTGGGACGTTAAGGACATATGGGACATCTAGGACGTCTGGGACGTTTGGCACGTTAGGACATATGAGACATTTAGGTGGCCTGGGACATTAGGGACATATGGGGCATATGGAACATCTGGGACGCCTGGGACATTAAGGACATATGAAACATATGGGACATCTGGGACGTCTGGGATGTTAGGGACATATGGGACATCTCGGACGTCTGGGACGTTAAGGACATATGGGACATCTAGGACGTCTGGGACGCCTGGGACGTTAAGGACATATGGGACATTTAGGACGCCTGGGACATTTGGGACATATGGGACATATGGGACATCTGGGACGCCTGGGACATTAGGGACATATGGGACATATGGAACATCCGGGACGTCTGGGACGTTAGGGACACATGGGACATCTGGGACGTTTGGCACGTTAAGGACATATGGGACATCTAGGACGTCTTGGACGTTAGGGACATATTGAACATCTAGGACGCCTGGGACATTAGGGACATATGGGACATATGGGACATCTGGGACGTCTGGGACGTTAGGGACATATGGAACATCTGGGACGTCTGAGACGTTAAGGACATATGGGACATCTAGGACGTCTGGGACGTCTGGGACGTTAAGGACATATGGAACATTTAGGACGCCTAGGACATTAGGGACATATGGGACATATGGGACATCTGGGACGCCTGGGACATATGGGACATCTGGGACGCCTGGGACATTAGGGACATATGGGACATATGGGACATTTGGGACGTCTGGGACGTCTGGGACGTTAGGGACATATGGGACATCTAGGACGTCTGAGACGTCTGGGACGTTCCTTAACGTCTAAAATGTCCCATATGTCCTTACATATGGGACATTTAGGACCCCTGGGACATTAGGGACATATGGGACATCTGGGATGTCTAGCACGTTAAGACATATGGGACATCTAGGACGTCTGAGACGTCTGGGACGTTAAGGACATATGGGACATTTAGGACGCCTGGAACATTAAAGACATATGGGACATATGGGACATCTAGGACGTCTGGGCCGTTAGGGACATATATGACATTTAGGACGTCTGGGACGTTAGGGACATATGGGACATCTAGGACGCCTGGGACATTAGGGACATATGCGACATATGGGACATCTGGGACGTCTGGGAGGTTAGGGACATACGGGACATCTGGGACGTCTGGGACGTTAGGGACATATGGGACATTTAGAACGTCTGGGACGTTGGAGACATATGGAACGTCTAGGACGCCTGGGACATTAGGGACATATGGGACATATGGGACATCTAGGACGTCTGGGACGTTAAGGACATATGGGACATCTAGGACGTCTGCTACGTCTGGGAAGTTAAGAACATATGGGACATTTAGGACGCCTGGGACATTAAGGCCATATGGGTCATATGAGACATCTGAGACGTCTCGGACGTCTGGGACGTTAGGGACATATAGGACATCTAGGACGTCTGGGACATTAGGGACATATGGGACATCTAGGACGTCTGCTACGTCTGGGAAATTAAGAACATATGGGACATTTAGGACGCCTGGGACATTAAGGTCATATGGGACATATGAGACATCTGGGACGTCTGGGACGTTAGGGACATACGGGATAGCTGGGACGTCTGGGACGATAGGGACATATGGGACATTTAGGACGTCTGGGACGTTAGGGACATCTAGGACGTCTCGGACGTCTGGAACGTTAGGGACATACGGGACATTTAGGACGTCTGGGACGTTAGGGACATCTAGGACGTCTGGGACGTCTGGAACGTTAGGGACATATGGGACATTTAGGACGTCTGGGACGATAGGGACATATGGGACATTTAGGACGTCTGAAACGTTAGGGACATATGGGACATCTAGGACGTCTAGGACTTCTGGGACGTTAGGAACATACGGGACAGCTGGGACGTCCGGGACGTTAGGGACATATGGGACATTTAGGACGTCTGGGACGTTAGGGACATATGGAACCTCTTGGACGATTGAAACATTAGGGACATATGGGACATATGGGACATCTGGAACGTCTGAGACGTTAGGGACATATGGAACATCTAGGACGCCTGGGACTATAGGGTCATATGGGACATATGGGACATCTAGGACGTCTCGAACGTTAAGGACATATGGGACATCTAGGACGTCTAGGACGTCTGGGACGTTAAGGACATATGGGACGTTCAGGACGCCTGGGACATTAGGGACATATGGGACATATTGGACATCTGGGACGCCTGGGACATTAAGAACATATGGGACATCTGGAACGACTGGGACGTCTGGGACGTTAGGGACATATGGGACATATTGGACATCTGGGACGCCTGCGACATTAGGAACATATGGGACATCTGGGTCGTCTGGCACGTCTGGGACGTTAGGGACATATGGAACATCTAGGACGTCTGGGACGTCTGGGACGTTGGGGAAATACGGGACAGCTGAGGCGTCTGGGACGATAGGGACATATGGGACATCTGGGACGTCTGGGACGTCTGGGACGTTAGGGACATATGGGACATATGGGACATCTGAGACGTCTGGGACGTTAGGGACATATGGGACATCTGGAACGTCTGGGACGTTAAGAACATATAGGACATCTAGGACGTCTGGGACGTCTGGGACGTTAAGGACATATGGGACATCTAGGACGTCTGGGACGTCTGGGACATTAGGGACATACGGGACAGCTGGGACGTCTGGGACGTTAGGGACATATGGGACATCTGGGACGTCTGCGACGTTAAGGACATATGGGACATGTAGGACGTCTGGGACGTTTGGGACGTTAAGGACATTTGAGACATTTAGGAGGCCTGGGACATTAGGGACATATGGGGCATATGGGACATCTGGGACACCTGGGACATTAAGGACATATGGGACATATGGGACATCTGGGACGTCTGGGACGTTAGGGACATATGGGACATCTCGGACGTCTGGGACGTTAAGGACATATGGGACATCTAAGACGTCTGGAACGTCTGGGACGTTAAGGACATATGGGACATTTAGGACGCCTGGGACTTTTGGGACATATGGGACATCTGGGACGCCTGGGACATTAGGGACATATGGGACATATGGGACATCCGGGACGTCTGGGACGTTAGGGACACATGGGACATCTGGGACGTTTGGCACGTTAAGGACATATGGCACTTCAGGGACGTCTCGGACGTTAAGGACATATGGGACATCTAGGACGTCTGGGACGTCTGGTACGTTAAGGACATATGGGACGTTTAGCACGCCTGGGACATTAGGGACATATGGGGCATATTGGACATCTGGGACGCCTGGGACATTAGGAACATATGGGACATCTTGGACGTTTGGCACGTTAAGGACATATAGGACATCTAGCACGTCTAGGACGTCTGGGACGTTGGGGAAATACGGGACAGCTGGGACGTCTGGAACGATAGGGACATATGGGACATCTGGGACGTCTAGGACGTCTGGGATGTTAGGGACATATGGGACATATGGGACATCTGGGACGTCTGGGACGTTAGGGACATATGGGACATCTGGGACGTCTGGGACGTTAAGGACATATGGGACATCTAGGACGTCTGGGACGTTTGGGACGTTAGGACATATGAGACATTTAGGTGGCCTGGGACATTAGGGACATATGGGGCATATGGAACATCTGGGACGCCTGGGACATTAAGGACATATGAAACATATGGGACATCTGGGACGTCTGGGATGTTAGGGAAATATGGGACATCTCGGACGTCTGGGACGTTAAGGACATATGGGACATCTAGGACGTCTGGGACGCCTGGGACGTTAAGGACATATGGGATATTTAGGACGCCTGGGACATTTGGGACATATGGGACATATGGGACATCTGGGACGCCTGGGACATTAGGGACATATGGGACATATGGGACATCCGGGACGTCTGGGACGTTAGGGACACCTGGGACATCTGGGACGTTTGGCACGTCAAGGACATATGGGACATCTAGGACGTCTTGGACGTTAGGGACATATGGAACATCTAGGACGCCTGGGACATTAGGGACATATGGGACATATGGGACATCTGGGACGTCTGGGACGTTAGTGACATATGGAACATCTGGGACGTCTGGGACATCTGGGACGTTAGGGACATATGGGACATCTGGGACGTCTGGGACGTTAAGGACATATAGGACATCTAGGACGTCTTGGACGTTAGGGAAATATGGAACATCTAGGACACCTGGGTCATTAGGGACATATGGGACATATGGGACATCTGGGACGTCTGGGACGTTAGGGACATATGGAACATCTGGGCTGTCTGGGACGTTAGGGACATATGGGACATCCGGGACGTCTGGGACGTTAGGGACACATGGGACATCTGGGACGTTTGGCACGTTAAAGACATATGGGACATCTAGGACGTTTTGGACGTTAGGGACATATGGAACAACTAGGACGCCTGGGACATTAGGGACATCTGGGACGTCTGGGACGTTAGGGACATATGGGACATATGGGACATCTGGGACGTCTGGGACGTTAGGGACATATGGGACATATGGGACGTCTGGGACGTTAGGGACATATGGGACATCTCGGACGTCTGGGACGTTAAGGACATATGGGACATCTAAGACGTCTGGGACGTTTGGGACGTTAAGGACATATGGGACGTCTGGGACGTTAGGGACATATGGGACATCTCGGACGTCTGGGACGTTAAGGACATATGGGACATCCGGGACGTCTGGGACGTTAGGGACACATGGGACATCTGGGACGTTTGGCACGTTAAGGACATATGGGACATCTAGGACGTTTTGGACGTTAGGGACATATGGAACAACTAGGACGCCTGGGACATTAGGGACATCTGGGACGTCTGGAACGTTAGGGACATATGGGACATATGGGACATCTGGGACGTCTGGGACGTTAGGGACATATGGGACATATGGGACGTCTGGGACGTTAAGGACATATAAGACATCTAGGACGTCTGAGACGTCTGGGACATTAAGGACATATGGGACATCTAGGACGACTAGGACGTCTGGGACTTTAGGGACATACGGGACAACTGGGACGTCTGGGACGTTAGGGACATATGGGACATCTGGGACGTCTGGGACGTTAAGGACATATGGGACATGTAGGACGTCTGGGACGTTTGGGACGTTAAGGACATATGAGACATTTAGGAGGCCTGGGACATTAGGGACATATGGGGCATATAGGACATCTGGGACGCCTGGGACATTAAGGACATATGGGACATATGGGGCATCTGGGACGTCTGGGACGTTAGGGACATATGGGACATCTCGGACGTCTGGGACGTTAAGGACATATGGGACATCTAAGACGTCTGGGACGTTTGGGACGTTAAGGACATATGGGACATTTAGGACGCCTGGGACTTTTGGGACATATGGGACATATGGGACATCTGGGACGCCTGGGACATTAGGGACATATGGGACATATGGGACATCCGGGACGTCTGGGAGGTTAGGGACATATGGGACATCTAGGACGTTTGGCACGTTAAGGACATATGTCACATCTGGGACGTCTCGAACGTTAAGGACATATGGGACATCTAGGACGTCTGGGACGTCTGGGACGTTAAGGACATATGGGACGTTTAGGACGCCTGGCACATTAGGGACATATGGGACATATTGGACATCTGGGACGCCTGGGACATTAGGAACATATGGGACATCTGGGACGTCTGGGACGTCTGGGACGTTAGGGACATATAGGACATCTCGCACGTCTGGGACATTAGGGACATATGGGACATCTAGGACGTCTGCTACGTCTGGGAAATTAACAACATATGGGACATTTAGGACGCCTGGGACATTAAGGACATATGGGACATATGAGACATCTGGGACGTCTGGGACGTTAGGGACATACGGGATAGCTGGGACGTCTGGGACGATAGGGACATATGGGACATTTAGGACGTCTGGGACGTTAGGGACATCTAGGACGTCTGGGACGTCTGGAACGTTAGGGACATACGGGACATTTAGGACGTCTGGGACGTTATTGACATCTAGGACGTCTGGGAGGTCTGGAACGTTAGGGACATATGGGACATTTAGGACGTCTGGGACAATAGGGACATATGGGACATTTAGGACGTCTGGAACGTTAGGGACATATGGGACATCTAGGACGTTTGGGACTTCTGGGACGTTAGGAACATACGGGACAGCTGGGAAGTCCGGGACGTTAGGGACATATGGGACATTTAGGACGTCTGGGACGTTAGGGACATATGGAACCTCTAGGACGATTGAAACATTAGGGACATATGGGACATCTGGAACGTCTGAGACGTTAGGGACATATGGAACATCTAGGACGCCTGGGACTATAGGGTCATATGGGACATATGGAACATCTGGGACGTCTCGAACGTTAAGGACATATGGGACATCTAGGACGTCTAGGATGTCTGGGACGTTAAGGACATATGGGACGTTTAGGACGCCTGGGACATTAGGGACATATGGGACATATTGGACATCTGGGACGCCTGGGACATTAGGAACATATGGGACATCTGGGACGACTGGGACGTCTGGGACGTTAGAGACATATGGGACATATTGGACATCTGGGACGCCTGCGACATTAGGAACATATGGGACATCTGGTTCGTCTGGCACGTCTGGGACGTTAGGGACATATGGAACATCTAGGACGTCTGGGACGTCTGGGACGTTGGGGAAATACGGGACAGCTGAGACGTCTGGGACGATAGGGACATATGGGACATCTGGGACGTCTGGGACGTCTGGGACGTTAGGGACATATGGGACATCTGGGACGTCTGGGACGTTAGGGGCATATGGGACATCTAGGACGTCTGGGACGTTAAGGACATATGGGACATCTAGGACGTCTGGGACGTCTGGGACGTTAGGGACATACGGGACAGCTGGGACGTCTGGGACGTTAGGGACCTATGGGACATCTGGGACGTCTGGGACGTTAAGGACATATGGGACATCTAGGACGTCTGGGACGTTTGGGACGTTAGGACATATGAGACATTTAGGTGGCCTGGGACATTAGGGACATATGGGGCATATGGAACATCTGGGACGCCTGGGACATTAAGGACATATGAGACATATGGGACATCTGGGACGTCTGGGATGTTAGGGACATATGGGACATCTCGGACGTCTGGGACGTTAAGGATATATGGGACATCTAGGACGTCTGGGACGCCTGGGACGTTAAGGACATATGGGACATTTAGGACGCCTGGGACATTTGGGACATATGGGACATATGGGACATCTGGGACGCCTGGGACATTAGGGACATATGGGACATATGGGACATCCGGGACGTCTGGGACGTTAGGGACACATGGGACAACTGGGACGTTTGGCACGTTAAGGACATATGGGACATCTAGGACGTCTTGGACGTTAGGGACATATGGAACATCTAGGACGCCTGGGACATTAGGGACATATGGGACATATGGGACATCTGGAACGTCTGGGACGTTAGTGACATATGGAACATCTGGGACGTCTGGGACGTCTGGGACGTTAGGGACATATGGGACATCTGGGACGTCTGGGACGTTAAGGACATATAGGACATCTAGGACGTCTTGGACGTTAGGGAAATATGGAACATCTAGGACGCCTGGGACATTAGGGACATATGGGACATATGGGACATCTGGGACGTCTGGGACGTTAGGGACATATGGAACATCTGGGCTGTCTGGGACGTTAGGGACATATGGGACATCCGGGACGTCTGGGACGTTAGGGACACATGGGACATCTGGGACGTTTGGCACGTTAAGGACATATGGGACATCTAGGACGTTTTGGACGTTAGGGACATATGGAACAACTAGGACGCCTGGGACATTAGGGACATCTGGGACGTCTGGGACGTTAGGGACATATGGGACATATGGGACATCTGGGACGTCTGGGACGTTAGGGACATATGGGACATATGGGACGTCTGGGACGTTAAGGACATATAAGACATTTAGGACGTCTAGGACGTCTGGGACATTAAGGACATATGGGACATCTAGGACGTTTAGGACGTCTGGGACTTTAGGGACATACGGGACAACTGGGACGTCTGGGACGTTAGGGACATATGGGACATCTGGGACGTCTGGGACGTTAAGGACATATGGGACATGTAGGACGTCTGGGACGTTTGGGACGTTAAGGACATATGAGACATTTAGGAGGCCTGGGACATTAGGGACATATGGGGCATATAGGACATCTGGGACGCCTGGGACATTAAGGACATATGGGACATATGGGGCATCTGGGACGTCTGGGACGTTAGGGACATATGGGACATCTCGGACGTCTGGGACGTTAAGGACATATGGGACATCTAAGACGTCTGGGACGTTTGGGACGTTAAGGACATATGGGACATTTAGGACGCCTGTGACTTTTGGGACATATGGGACATATGGGACATCTGGGACGCCTGGGACATTAGGGACATATGGAACATATGGGACATCCGGGACGTCTGGGACGTTAGGGACATATGGGACATCTGGGACGTTTGGCACGTTAAGGACATATGGCACATCTGGGACGTCTCGAACGTTAAGGACATATGGGACATCTAGGACGTCTGGGACGTCTGGGACGTTAAGGACATATGGGACGTTTAGGACGCCTGGCACATTAGGGACATATTGGACATCTGGGACGCCTGGGACATTAGGAACATATGGGACATCTGGGACGTCTGGGACGTCTGGGACGTTAGGGACATATAGGACATCTCGCACGTCTGGGACGTCTGGGACGTTGGGGAAATATGGGACATATGGGACATCTGGGACGTCTGGGACGTTAGGGACATATGGGACATCTGGGACGTCTGGGACGTTAAGGACATATAGGACATCTAGGACGTCTGGGACGTTAAGGACATATGGGACATCTAGGACGTCTGGGACGTCTGGGACGTTAGGGACATACGGGACAGCTGGGACGTCTGGGACGTTAGGGACATAAAGGACAGCTGGGACGTCTGGGACGTTAGGGACATATGGGACATCTGGGACGTCTGGGACGTTAAGGACATATGGGACATATAGGACGTCTGGGACGTTTGGGACGTTAGGCCATATGAGACATTTAGGAGGCCTGGGACATTAGGGACATATGGGGCATATGGAACATCTGGGACGCTTGGCACATTAAGGACATATGGGACATATGGGACATCTGGGACGTCTGGGACGTTAGGGACATATGGAACATCTGGGACGTCTGGGACGTTAGGGACATATGGGACATCCGGGACGTCTGGGACGTTAGGGACACATGGGACATCTGGGACGTTTGGCACGTTAAGGACATATGGGACATCTAGGACGTTTTGGACGTTAGGGACATATGGAACAACTAGGACGCCTGGGACATTAGGGACATCTGGGACGTCTGGGACGTCTGGGACGTTAGGGACATATGGGACATATGGGACGTCTGGGACGTTAAGGACATATAAGACATCTAGGACGTCTGGGACGTCTGGGACATTAAGGACATATGGGACATCTAGGACTGTAACGATCTAATATCGTTATTCATATACTAATATACAAATCCTTTGAGAATACCCTGTATGTATGCATATTTTGAATGTGTGGTACTAAGCGATATGATTTTCTGCGCGACCTTCCCGTATTATAGGCATTCGAAACAGAGATTTTCTGAAGTGCATTTCGCAGCTAGCGGATTTTCAATGTATGTGCACAGTGAACTTGTGTTTCATCAAATTACTATTCTGGATTGATAATTGAGTATTAGCTGGGTTTACTGCTAATATGGAATTACGAGAAATCGTGTAGTTTCATTCCAATCCAAACATTTGATATAGAAGGGTTCGATATAAACTCTTTTTGGGATTGTGAATTGATTATTAGATGGTGTTACTACTTTTACGGAGTTACGAGAAATCGTATAATTATTCCAATTTAAACATTTGTTGCAAAAGGGTTCGATATAAACCCTTTTTCTTTATGCTACATCCCAAACTTATTGGCTGATTGAAGGGTCAACTGAACGGCCACGAACATACTAATTATTAGTAATTATGTATGGATCCGAATCCAACCAGCGTTATTCATGGAAATTTTCCCGGTGTTGAATTCAAAATAATTCGACCTAGCGCGACCTGCAGGCCAGGCGTCGGGGTTATCACCACGCACCACATCCAAGATAAGAATTCTTTTACGTGATATCCGTATTTAACATTGAACTAATCAAGCAGAATTGCTTACCGAACGGTGGTTTAATAACTCATTTAACGTACAAATTAATTGGTTATGTTTTGCCTTCTAAAATTTTAGTTATTCATTATTACTTGAATTTAAGTTACTATAATGTTACTTGCGATTTTTAATTTATATTTATTTAATTGAAAAGTAATTATTAGTTCAGTGGAGGAGCAAGCTTCAGCTTGAACTGCGCCTTGGGATTTCTACTGGTTGCTGCTATTGGTTTTGTTTTCTTAATTATTCTATAAATAAATTGCTTTTTTTTTCTCTTTTTGTTTATTTTTTTGTATGTAACCGAAATGTACAGCCAGTATGAAATAAAGACAATTATTATTAAAGACAATTATTATTATTATTTACGTAGTAAAATTGGTTGAAGACCCGCCTAAGGTAAATACTGCGTTATCTATATTATTATTTATTATACCTGTTAGTTGGTTAATAAGCAGATTCGTCTCCTTGTACGGGATTACAATGAGCAATGTTTTATCAAAATTTGATTAATTAAACCATTTACAGTAATTTTTTTAGTTGCTGCTTATTAATTACTGGAGGTAGTATGTATTTTGTTTATATGCCTAATTTTCCGGCTGATATAACAATGTGAGGTATGGCCATACTAGTTTTCTTTTTACAGCCTTTATCTAATATACAGATATGTTTTAGTACCAAGAATTGTACCGCTATAAATTCTAGACGCGGGTTTCTTTCAACCAAAACTATAAGAAACTGTGTTTATGCTAAATACAATTTTTTATTACAATATAATTAAATTACTTTATTCCATTTTGAACTTATTATGTTCATGGCGCCCAGTTTTGTTTATTTATTAAATTCTTTTCAAATAAGTAACAGTGAATTCCACGAGGTTTCTCTGAACCACCCCTAGAACTTCGTTTGTGCTCTACGACTGTGACTTTTGCTTGACGGGCGTTACACTTTCTGTCGCCCAACAAGGTGGAGCCTCGTTTAGGTTATTCTTGTTGATATTTTTTATTGTTATAGTATTTTTGAATGCAAGTATTTTTCAAGATGAATGTTAACGCGTTAAAAACCGACGAATTATCGTATGAACTATTATTTAGGAATGTAGAACCTGATTCTATGAATGTTGATCAGAAACGAAAGGCCCTTAGAGCTAAACTAACTTTGGAGAAATTGAATTCATCCTTTATTAACTCATATAACCCCATTACCTATGATGCTAGGCTAGAAATTGACATATGTAGTAAAAAGTTAGATGAACTTACTGAACTAGTGCAAACCTTTACTCAAAAACCAAGTGGTTACGAATATCATAGATTAAACTCTAGACTAACGCATTTATTTGGTCGATTAAACCGATTAAAACCCGACGAAGAATTATATCAAGAACATGCAACAGCAGTAGCGAAATGCCTTGATTTAATCGATTGCATAAATAATATTGTGGAAGACGATAACGTTGTTAGTGATAATGATTTAGAAAATGAAGCATCTAGTAATCCGGTTGCTGAAATTACTAATGCGGAACAACCAATTGCTAATTCAACGACTAATCGAGGACGAATTTCTTTTTCTATTCCCACTAACAATCGAGCTGGTATAAATCCACGCATGTCAGAAAGTCAGTTGCGAGAAGAGTTAGATAATCTCCATTTTAGTTCTTTACCTCAAACTTCACAAACGACCACTAAATCGGTACCCGTTTATAAGTGGAACGTTACGTTCAACGGTGACACAAGCGTTATGGGAGTTAATTCGTTTCTTCAACGCGTCGAAGAACTAAGAGTTGCGCGTAATATTTCGTTTACACAATTATTTGCTAGCGCTGTAGATCTATTTTCAGGGCAAGGTTTAGTATGGTTTCGTGTTGTTAAATCGCGTATATCTACTTGGCAAGAATTAGTTGAAAAACTACGTTTCGATTTTTTACCTACCAATTTTGACGAAGAATTGTGGGAAGATATAAAACATAGAAAACAAGGTTCTGATGAGAAACCGAGTATTTATATTGCTACTATGGTTAATCTTTTTAATCGTTTAACCGAACAGCCTCCTGAACGTAAACAACTAACGTATATTTTGCGTAATCTACAACCATTTTATGCTACTTCACTATCTTTAACTGATATTACTACTATAGATCATCTAATAATATTATGTAAACGGTTAGAAGAAACCAAAATTCAAAATTCCAGATATCGTAGTTCCCCTTCATCTACGTCATTGCAGCTTGAACCTGATTTAATGTATAAACCGACATTTGCTAGGAAACCTCAAGTTCATGTTGTTGAAAATATTGTACCTCATACACTTGATAAGAAAACGCGAAAATCACTGCCTAAATCTTTTAATCGTGCATCTTCTTCTACTGTATGTTGGAACTGTAAGTCTAGAGGTCACACTTATCATACCTGTAGTAAAGAAAGATCCATATTTTGTTATGTTTGCGGACACGCAAACGTATATTACTTTCGATGTCCGAAATGTAACCCAAAAAACGTAGGCTTGGGGGAAGGAACATCGGCCGCCTCGTCCCTCAAATAGATGAATTTAAGGCTGATAAAGAAAAGGAGCGTTCTGATTGGTTGCAAGTAGTTCATAAATTTTTTAAAGAAAATTCTTCAAATGTATCATCTGCATTTATTCATCACGATAACGATAACCGTCCTTTTATAAATGTTCACGTATTTAACGATGTTATATCCTCTCTCTTTGATTCAGGAGCAAATTGTACAATTCTAGGAAGATCGGGATTTTATCTCATTGATAAATATGACGTTTGTTTAAAAAGGAAGTCACCTACTTCTTCGTTAAAAACTGCTGATGGACACTATCAAAGCATACTTGGAACTGTTAATTTACCAATCACTGTAGATGGAATTTCTAAAAATGTGAATGTTGTAGTTTCAGATAAGATTCCTAACGCCCTAATTTTAGGTATGGATTTTAGCTATGCTTTTGGTGTACAAACTAATTTTATTAATAACAGTTTTACGATTTCCGAAGTCTATTCTTTACAAGCAATTCGTAGTACTGATGATTTAAATGCTGAACAAAAACTTATCTTAAATAAAGTTATAGAATCGTTTAAGCTAATATCTAGCAATAAACCAGGCCGTACTGATAAAGTGGTGCATCGCATTGATACTGGCGATGCTCTGCCAATCAAACAGAGATATTTTCCATTGTCCCCTGCTATGCAAGTTCATGCAAATACAGAATTAAACAGAATGCTTGAAATGGGTTTAGGTCGACCTTCAAACTCTCCGTGGTCATCTCCGGTCATTTTAGTTAAGAAAAAAGATGGTGTTAGCTATCGTCTATGTTTTGATGGCCGAAAACTGAATTTAGTTACAAAGAAAGATGCATATCCACTTCCTTATCTATCCACAATCTTAGACAGATTACGAGACGCTCGTTATTTAACATCAATCGACTTGAAGCAGGCATTTTATCAAATTCCCCTCGATAAAGATTCTTGCGCTAAAACTGCATTTACGGTGCCAGGAAGAGGTTTATTCGAATTTACGGTAATGCCCTTTGGAATTACGAATGCTTCGGCTACGCAACAACGGTTAATGGACACTATTTTTGGACCATTACTAGGAGAAAAATTATTTGTATATCTAGATGATATTATCATCGTATCAAACACTTTTAAAGAACATATTGCAATGCTAGATGAAGTTCGTCATCGTCTACAAGAAGCAAACTTAACTGTTAATTTTGAGAAATGCGAATTCTGCAAACCCAGTTTATCTTATTTAGGATTCATAGTAGACAAACAGGGGCTTCATACAGATCCCGCGAAAATCGACGCAATTTCAAATTTTCCAAAGCCAAAGACTGTTACCGAAATTAAACGTTTTCTAGGATTATGCTCATGGTATCGACGATTTATTAAAGATTTTTCCACTATAACTGCCCCAATAACCGCTCTTATAAAAGGTCGTATAAAAAAACAAGTTAATTGGACTGAAGAAGCTAACAAATCGTTTGAAGATATTAAATCTTTGCTTGTCTCAGCCCCAATTCTAGGTAGTCCTGATTTCTCTCAACCATTTAATCTTCATTGTGATGCATCCGATTACGGACTAGGTTGTGTGCTTACCCAAGGTGAAAAAGAGAATGAAAGAGTAATAGCTTATGCTTCACGAACCTTATCTAAATGTGAAAGAAATTATTCGGTAACGGAAAGAGAGTGCCTTGCTGTTGTTTTTGGCATAGAAAAATTTCGTGGCTATATAGAAGGAACTCACTTTATAGTATATACTGATCATTATTCTTTGAAATGGTTAAATAACATGCGCGAACCAAATGGTCGTCTTGCACGTTGGAGTGTTAAGCTTTCTCAATTTTCATTTGATATAAAACACCGCAAAGGTAAACAAAATGTTGTACCCGATACGCTTTCTAGAGCTCCAATTGAAGTAAGTTTTCTTAAGTTAGAAGACAGAGATTTAGACCCTTGGTATAGGAAAATGCTGATCCGCGTTAATGAAAAACCTGATAGTTATCCTGATTGGAGAATAGAAGCCGACCGACTATTTAAATATGTTGCAAATAGACACGATATCGTTTCTAATCTTTTCGAGTGGAAACAAGTTGTACCATCCTCTCGCAGGCGAGAAATCTTACGATCACATCACGACGATTCTACATCTGCACATTTAGGAACCTTTAAGACGTTTAAGAAATTATGTGAGCAATATTACTGGCCAAAAATGAAAGCTGATGTTATTAGGTATATTAAAACATGTAATGTTTGTGCCGCAATTAAAACACCCAATTATCTAAAATATGGACTCATGGGTAAAGACAAAAAAGTCAAATATCCTTTTCAGTGCCTATCCATAGATATTATTGGTCCCTTTCCACGTTCTACAAAAGGTAATAATTCCTTACTGGTTGTATCTGATTGGTTAACAAAATTCGTACTTGTAAAATGCATGAAGAAACCTACCGCTAAAACTATTACTACGTTTATTGAAAATGATATTTTTCTAATTTTCGGAGTACCCCAAATATGTATGGTGGATAACGGTCCTCAATTTATTAGTGCCGAATTCAAAAGATTAATGAACAAGTATAAAGTACAACAATTATGGTACAACGCACTGTATCACCCTCAAGTAAATTATGTTGAGCGAGTTAATCGAGTCATTGGTACAGCGATTCGAGCTTATGTTAAAGAAAATCATCGCACTTGGGACGCTGAAATATACCAAGTAGCTCATGCCATAAGAAATTCAGTACATGAAGTAACCGGGTATACACCATCTTTTCTTAATTTTGGACGTACGATTCCCATTAATGGAAACTATTATGGAAAAATTACTGATATGAAAGCAGAAGAACTATCTATAGGTGATCGTGAAAATATTGTACATAGTGTGAATCAGTTAACTGATATTCATAAAGACGTTGTTCGTAAGTTAAAGATTGCTTATAAAAAGAATACCGAACGATACAATCTAAGACGGAGACCCATTAAATTTCAAAAAGGTGAATTAGTTTGGAAGAAAAATTATGTCCTGTCTGATTCAAGCAAACATTTTAGTCAAAAACTAGCTCCTAAATTTATTAAATGCATAGTTAGTGACGTGATTGGCCCCTTGACATACAAACTTCGATCTGAAAATGGTCAAAATTTAGGAATTTGGCATCTCAAAGATCTAAAACCTTATAATTCAGAAAATCCGATATAGGTTAAACTTAATGATTTAGGTATAGGTGTAATTCATATTATAGGTTTAGATTAATTCGTAGATATATAAGTTTCCTATAGGTTAAGTTAGATTTTAGGTAAGGGATTTGAGTTTTATCAGAATCAAGATATTGCTTCGCTTAGCCAGTACATATATCAATCCTGTTAGTTTTGTCTTATTGGATTATTTGTACTTTCACTAAGATGATTATTTTATGCCAATTTCAATGGGATATTTCCTTGGTGTTTTTATATCTCTTAGATGTTCGAGCATTATTATCGAGTTATCTGGATTTAGAGGTCGTTTATTACTCTTTATTGGTTCTGTTAACCTAGTAATAGTATAGTTTCGTAATTAAGTTATAATTTAAGCTTCGGATTTTCAGATTATTTAAGGTGCTTATTTTATTTCTTTACGCTGACCAGTTTATACTTTTGGGAGGGGGTGTGTAACGATCTAATATCGTTATTCATATACTAATATACAAATCCTTTGAGAATACCCTGTATGTATGCATATTTTGAATGTGTGGTACTAAGCGATATGATTTTCTGCGCGGCCTTCCCGTATTATAGGCATTCGAAACAGAGATTTTCTGAAGTGCATTTCGCAGCTAGCGGATTTTCAATGTATGTGCACAGTGAACTTGTGTTTCATCAAATTACTATTCTGGATTGATAATTGAGTATTAGCTGGGTTTACTGCTAATATGGAATTACGAGAAATCGTGTAGTTTCATTCCAATCCAAACATTTGATATAGAAGGGTTCGATATAAACTCTTTTTGGGATTGTGAATTGATTATTAGATGGTGTTACTACTTTTACGGAGTTACGAGAAATCGTATAATTATTCCAATTTAAACATTTGTTGCAAAAGGGTTCGATATAAACCCTTTTTCTTTATGCTACATCCCAAACTTATTGGCTGATTGAAGGGTCAACTGAACGGCCACGAGCATACTAATTATTAGTAATTATGTATGGATCCGAATCCAACCAGCGTTATTCATAGAAATTTTCCCGGTGTTGAATTCAAAATAATTCGACCTAGCGCGACCTGCAGGCCAGGCGTCGGGGTTATCACCACGCACCACATCCAAGATAAGAATTCTTTTACCTGATATCCGTATTTAACATTGAACTAATCAAGCAGAATTGCTTACCGAACGGTGGTTTAATAACTCATTTAACGTACAAATTAATTGGTTATGTTTTGCCTTCTAAAATTTTAGTTATTCATTATTACTTGAATTTAAGTTACTATAATGTTACTTGCGATTTTTAATTTATATTTATTTAATTGAAAAGTAATTATTAGTTCAGTGGAGGAGCAAGCTTCAGCTTGAACTGCGCCTTGGGATTTCTACTGGTTGCTGCTATTGGTTTTGTTTTCTTAATTATTCTATAAATAAATTGCTTTTTTTTTCTCTTTTTGTTTATTTTTTTGTATGTAACCGAAATGTACAGCCAGTATGAAATAAAGACAATTATTATTAAAGACAATTATTATTATTATTTACGTAGTAAAATTGGTTGAAGACCCGCCTAAGGTAAATACTGCGTTATCTATATTATTATTTATTATACCTGTTAGTTGGTTAATAAGCAGATTCGTCTCCTTGTACGGGATTACAATGAGCAATGTTTTATCAAAATTTGATTAATTAAACCATTTACAGTAATTTTTTTAGTTGCTGCTTACTAATTACTGGAGGTAGTATGTATTTTGTTTATATGCCTAATTTTCCGGCTGATATAACAATGTGAGGTATGGCCATACTAGTTTTCTTTTTACAACCATTATCTAATATACAGATATGTTTTAGTACCAAGAATTGTACCGCTATAAATTCTAGACGCGGGTTTCTTTCAACCAAAACTATAAGAAACTGTGTTTATGTTAAATACAATTTTTTATTACAATATAATTAAATTACTTTATTCCATTTTGAACTTATTATGTTCATGGCGCCCAGTTTTGTTTATTTATTAAATTCTTTTCAAATAAGTAACAGTGAATTCCACGAGGTTTCTCTGAACCACCCCTAGAACTTCGTTTGTGCTCTACGACTGTGACTTTTGCTTGACGGGCGTTACAGGACGTCTAGGACGTCTGGGACTTTAGGGACATACGGGACAACTGGGACGTCTGGGACGTTAGGGACATATGGGACATCTGGGACGTCTGGGACGTTAAGGACATATGGGACATGTAGGACGTCTGGGACATTTGGGACGTTAAGGACATATGAGACATTTAGGAGGCCTGGGACATTAGGGACATATGGGGCATATAGGACATCTGGGACGCCTGGGACATTAAGGACATATGGGGCATATGGGGCATCTGGGACGTCTGGGACGTTAGGGACATATGTAACATCTCGGACGTCTGGGACGTTAAGGACATATGGGACATCTAAGACGTCTGGGACGTTTGGGACGTTAAGGACATATGGGACATTTAGGACGCCTGGGACTTTTGGGACATATGGGACATATGGGACATCTGGGACGCTTGGGACATTAGGGACATATGGGACATATGGGACATCCGGGACGTCTGGGACGTTAGGGACATATGGGACATCTGGGACGTTTGGCACGTTAAGGACATATGGCACATCTGGGACGTCTCGAACGTTAAGGACATATGGGACATCTAGGACGTCTGGGACGTCTGGGACGTTAAGGACATATGGGACGGTTAGGACGCCTGGCACATTAGGGACATATCGGACATATTGGACATCTGGGACGCCTGGGACATTAGGAACATATGGGACATCTGGGACGTCTGGGACGTCTGGGACGTTAGGGACATATAGGACATCTCGCACGTCTGGGACGTCTGGGACGTTGGGGAAATACGGGACAGCTGGGACGTCTGGGACGATAGGGACATATGGGAAATCTGGGACGTCTGGGACGTCTGGGACGTTAGGGACATATGGGACATATGGGTCATCTGGGACGTCTGGGACGTTAGGGACATATGGGACATCTGGGACGTCTGGGACGTTAAGGACATAAAGGACATCTAGGACGTCTGGGACGTTAAGGACATATGGGACATCTAGGACGTCTGGGACGTCTGGGATGTTAGGGACATACGGGACAGCTGGGACGTCTGGGACGTTAGGGACATAAGGGACAGCTGGGACGTCTGGGACGTTAGGGACATATGGGACATCTGGGACGTCTGGGACGTTAAGGACATATGGGACATATAGGACGTCTGGGACGTTTGGGACGTTAGGACATATGAGACATTTAGGAGGCCTGGGACATTAGGGACATATGGGGCATATGGAACATCTGGGACGCTTGGGACATTAAGGACATATGGAACATATGGGACATCTGGGACGTCTGGGATGTTAGGGACATATGGGACATCTCGGACGTCTGGGACGTTAAGGACATATGGGACATCTAGGACGTCTGGGACGCCTGGGACGTTAAGGACATATGGGACATTTAGCACGCCAGGGACATTTGGAACATATGGGACATATGGGACATCTGGGACGCCTGGGACATTAGGGACATATGGGACATATGGGACATCCGGGACGTCTGGGACGTAAAGGGACACATGGGACATCTGGGACGTTTGGCACGTTAAGAACATATGGGAAATTTAAGACGCCTGGGACATTAGGGACATATGGGATATATGGGACATCTGGGACGCCTGAGACATTAGGGAGATATGGGACATATGGGACATCTGGGACGTCTGGGACTTTAGGAACATATGGGACATTTGAGACGTCTGGGACGTTAAGGACATATGCGGCATCTAGGACGTCTAGGACGTTAGAGACATATGGAACATCTAGGACGCCTGGAACTTTAGGGACATATGAGACAAATGGGACATCTGGGACGCCTGGGACATTAGGGTAATATGGGACATATGGGACATCTGGGACGTCTGCGACGTTAGGGACATATGGAACATCTGGGACATCTGGGACGTTTGAGACGTTAGGGACATATGGGACATCTGGGACGTCTGGGACGTTTGGGACGTTAGGGACATATGGGACATCTGGGACGTCTGGGACGTTAAGGACATATGGGACATCTAGGACGTCTGAGACGTCTGGGACGTTAAGGACATATGGGACATTTAGGACGCCTGGGACATTAGGAACATATGGGACATATGGGACATCTGGGACGTTTGGGACATTAGGGACATATGGGACATATGGGACATCTGGGACGTTTAGGACGTTAGGGACATATGGGACATCTGGGACGTCTGGGACGTTAAGGACATATGGGACATCTAGGACGTCTGAGACGTCTGGGACGTTAAGGACATATAGGACATTTAGGACGCCTGGGACATTAGGAACATATGGGACATATGGGACATCTGGGACGTTTGGGACATTAGGGACATATGGGACATATGGGACATCTTAGACGTCTGGGACGTCTGTGACGTTAGATACATATAGGACGTTTAGGACGTCTGGGACGTTAGGGACATACGGGACAGCTGAGACGTCTGGGACGTTAGGGACATATGGGACATTTAAGACGTCTGAGCCGTTAGGGACATATGGAACATCTAGGACGCCTGGGACATTAGGGACATATAGGACATACGGGACATCTGGGACGTTTGGGACGTTAGGGACATATGGGACATCTGGGACATCTGGGACGTCTGAGACGTTAGGGACATATGGGACATCTGGGACGTCTTGGACGTTAAGGACATATGGGACATCTAGGACGCCTCGGACGTCTGGGACGTCAAGGACGTATGGGACATTTAGGACGTTTGGGACATTATTTACATATGGGACAAGTGAGACATCTAGGACGTCTGGGACGTTATGGACATATGGGACATCTACGACGTCTGGGACGTCTGGGACGTTAGGGACATATAGGACAACTAGGACGTCTAGGACGTCTGGGACGTTAAGGACATATGGGACACCTAGGACGTCTAGGACTTTAGGGTCATATGGGACATATGGGACATCTGGGACGTCTCGGACGTTAAGGACATATGGAACATCTAGGACGTCTAGGACGTCTTGGACGTTAAGGACATATGGGACGTTCAGGGCGCCTGGGACATTAGGGACATATGGGACATGTTGGACATATGGGACGCCTGGGACATTAGGAACATATGGGACATCTGGGACGACTGGGACGTCTGAAACGTTAGGGACATATGGGACATATTGGACATCTGGGACGCTTGGGACATTAGGAACATATGGGATATCTGGGACGTCTGGGACGTCTGGGACGTTAGGGACATATAGGACATCTAACACGTCTGGGACGTTAGGGACATATGGAACATCTAGGACATCTGGGACGTCTGGGACGTTGGGGAAATACGGGACAGCTGGGACGTCTGGGACGATAGGGACATATGGGACATCTGGGACGTCTGGGACGTCTGGGACGTTAGGGACATATGGGACATCTGGGACGTCTGGGACGTTAGGGACATATGGGACATCTGGGACGTCTGGGACGTTAAGAACATATAGGACATCTAGGACGTCTGGGACGTCTGGGACGTTAAGGACATATGGGACATCTAGGACGTCTGGGACGTCTGGGACGTTAGGGACATACGGGACAGCTGGGACGTCTGGGACGTTAGGGACATATGGGACATCTGGGACGTCTGGGACGTTAAGGACATATGGGACATGTTAGACGTCTGGGACGTTTGGGACGTTAAGGACATATGAGACATTTAGACATATGGGACATATGGGACATCTGGGACGTCTGGGACGTTAGGGACATATGGGACATTTGAGACGTCTGGGACGTTAAGGACATATGCGACATCTAGGACGTCTAGGACGTTAGAGACATATGGAACATCTAGGACGCCTGGGACATTAGGGACATATGGGACATATGAAACATCTGGGACGTTTGGGACGTTAGGGACATATGCGACATCTGGGACGTCTGGGACGTTAAGGACATATGGGACATCTAGGACGTCTGGGACGTTAAGGACATATGGGACATTTAGGACGCCTGGGACATTAGGGACATATGTTACATATGGGACATCTGGGACGCCTGGGACATTAGGGACATATGGGACATATGGGACATCTGGGACGTCTGGGACGTCTGTGACGTTAGGGACAAATAGGAAATCTAGGACGTCTGGGACGTTAGGGACATATGGGACATCTAGGACATATGGGACATCTTTATGTTATATTTATCTGGTTTGCCCTTCTGGTATTAATTCTTATGCACAGACTGTATCGCAATGTTAGAACCGTAGTGGGTATTATATATACACAAGTGAAATTTGTCTTTTATTTGCTACTGCGTCGAATCTCTGCTTTCTTGTATAAGCAATTTAGGTTCGCCGTTGCACGTTTCAACGGGGAGTATTAATACGAAGCTACAACGGCGTGGGGCCCTAGGATCCTGGTAACTCAGGTAATTTGTTCTTTTGAACACACTCCCATCTGCGACTGAGTGGTCGCGAGCGTAAACTCCCAAAGCTGGTTGCAGAGATTTATAAGCAGTTAAGAGCGCAGAGAGATATTGTGTTATAATGCATTATTGGTCTTAAATTGTTGTATCGTAAAAGTAGTGGGGGTAATAGACATATGGGACATCTAGGACGTCTGGGACGTCTGGGACGTTAAGGACATATGGGACATTTAAGACGCCTGGGACATTAAGGACATATGGGACATATGGGACATCTGGGACGTCTGGGACGTTAGGGACATATGGGACATTTAAGACGCCTGGGACATTAGGGACATATGGGACATATGGGACATCTGGGACGCCTGGGACATTAGGGACATATGGGACATATGGGACATCTGGGACGTCTGGGACGTTAGGGACATATGGGACATTTGAGACGTCTGGGACGTTAAGGACATATGCGACATCTGGGACGTCTAGGACGTTAGAGACATATGGAACATCTAGGACGCCTGGGACATTAGGGACATATGGGACATATGAAACATCTGGGACGTTTGGGACGTTAGGGACATATGCGACATCTGGGACGTCTGGGACGTTAAGGACATATGGGACATCTAGGACGTCTGGGACGTCTGGGACGTTAAGGACATATGGGACATTTAGGACGCCTGGGACATTAGGGACATATGGGACATATGGGACATCTGGGACGCCTGGGACATTAGGGACATATGGGACATATGGGACATCTGGGACGTCTGGGACGTCTGTGACGTTAGGGACAAATAGGAAATCTAGGACGTCTGGGACGTCTGGGACGTTAAGGACATATGGGACATTTAAGACGCCTGGGACATTAAGGACATATGGGACATATGGGACATCTGGGACGTCTGGGACGTTAGGGACATATGGGACATTTAAGACGCCTGGGACATTAGGGACATATGGGACATATGGGACATCTGGGACGCCTGGGACATTAGGGACATATGGGACATATGGGACATCTGGAACGTCTGGGATGTTAGTGACATATGGAACATCTGGGACGTCTGGGACGTCTGGGACGTTAGGAACATATGGGACATCTGGGACGTCTGGGACGTTAAGGACATATAGGACATCTAGGACGTCTTGGACGTTAGGGAAATATGGAACATCTAGGACGCCTGGGACATTAGGGACATATGGGACATATGGGACATCTGGGACGTCTGGGACGTTAGGGACATATGGAACATCTGGGCTGTCTGGGACGTTAGGGACATATGGGACATCCGGGACGTCTGGGACGTTAGGGACACATGGGACATCTGGGACGTTTGGCACGTTAAGGACATATGGGACATCTAGGACGTTTTGGACGTTAGGGACATATGGAACAACTAGGACGCCTGGGACATTAGGGACATCTGGGACGTCTGGGACGTTAGGGACATATGGGACATATGGGACATCTGGGACGTCTGGGACGTTAGGGACATATGGGACATATGGGACGTCTGGGACGTTAAGGACATATAAGACATTTAGGACGTCTAGGACGTCTGGGACATTAAGGACATATGGGACATCTAGGACGTTTAGGACGTCTGGGACTTTAGGGACATACGGGACAACTGGGACGTCTGGGACGTTAGGGACATATGGGACATCTGGGACGTCTGGGACGTTAAGGACATATGGGACATGTAGGACGTCTGGGACGTTTGGGACGTTAAGGACATATGAGACATTTAGGAGGCCTGGGACATTAGGGACATATGGGGCATATAGGACATCTGGGACGCCTGGGACATTAAGGACATATGGGACATATGGGGCATCTGGGACGTCTGGGACGTTAGGGACATATGGGACATCTCGGACGTCTGGGACGTTAAGGACATATGGGACATCTAAGACGTCTGGGACGTTTGGGACGTTAAGGACATATGGGACATTTAGGACGCCTGGGACTTTTGGGACATATGGGACATATGGGACATCTGGGACGCCTGGGACATTAGGGACATATGGAACATATGGGACATCCGGGACGTCTGGGACGTTAGGGACATATGGGACATCTGGGACGTTTGGCACGTTAAGGACATATGGCACATCTGGGACGTCTCGAACGTTAAGGACATATGGGACATCTAGAACGTCTGGGACGTCTGGGACGTTAAGGACATATGGGACGTTTAGGACGCCTGGCACATTAGGGACATATTGGACATCTGGGACGCCTGGGACATTAGGAACATATGGGACATCTGGGACGTCTGGGACGTCTGGGACGTTAGGGACATATAGGACATCTCGCACGTCTGGGACGTCTGGGACGTTGGGGAAATATGGGACATATGGGACATCTGGGACGTCTGGGACGTTAGGGACATATGGGACATCTGGGACGTCTGGGACGTTAAGGACATATAGGACATCTAGGACGTCTGGGACGTTAAGGACATATGGGACATCTAGGACGTCTGGGACGTCTGGGACGTTAGGGACATACGGGACAGCTGGGACGTCTGGGACGTTAGGGACATAAAGGACAGCTGGGACGTCTGGGACGTTAGGGACATATGGGACATCTGGGACGTCTGGGACGTTAAGGACATATGGGACATATAGGACGTCTGGGACGTTTGGGACGTTAGGGCATATGAGACATTTAGGAGGCCTGGGACATTAGGGACATATGGGGCATATGGAACATCTGGGACGCTTGGCACATTAAGGACATATGGGACATATGGGACATCTGGGACGTCTGGGACGTTAGGGACATATGGAACATCTGGGACGTCTGGGACGTTAGGGACATATGGGACATCCGGGACGTCTGGGACGTTAGGGACACATGGGACATCTGGGACGTTTGGCACGTTAAGGACATATGGGACATCTAGGACGTTTTGGACGTTAGGGACATATGGAACAACTAGGACGCCTGGGACATTAGGGACATCTGGGACGTCTGGGACGTTAGGGACATATGGGACATATGGGACATCTGGGACGTCTGGGACGTTAGGGACATATGGGACATATGGGACGTCTGGGACGTTAAGGACATATAAGACATCTAGGACGTCTGGGACGTCTGGGACATTAAGGACATATGGGACATCTAGGACTGTAACGATCTAATATCGTTATTCATATACTAATATACAAATCCTTTGAGAATACCCTGTATGTATGCATATTTTGAATGTGTGGTACTAAGCGATATGATTTTCTGCGCGACCTTCCCGTATTATAGGCATTCGAAACAGAGATTTTCTGAAGTGCATTTCGCAGCTAGCGGATTTTCAATGTATGTGCACAGTGAACTTGTGTTTCATCAAATTACTATTCTGGATTGATAATTGAGTATTAGCTGGGTTTACTGCTAATATGGAATTACGAGAAATCGTGTAGTTTCATTCCAATCCAAACATTTGATATAGAAGGGTTCGATATAAACTCTTTTTGGGATTGTGAATTGATTATTAGATGGTGTTACTACTTTTACGGAGTTACGAGAAATCGTATAATTATTCCAATTTAAACATTTGTTGCAAAAGGGTTCGATATAAACCCTTTTTCTTTATGCTACATCCCAAACTTATTGGCTGATTGAAGGGTCAACTGAACGGCCACGAGCATACTAATTATTAGTAATTATGTATGGATCCGAATCCAACCAGCGTTATTCATGGAAATTTTCCCGGTGTTGAATTCAAAATAATTCGACCTAGCGCGACCTGCAGGCCAGGCGTCGGGGTTATCACCACGCACCACATCCAAGATAAGAATTCTTTTACCTGATATCCGTATTTAACATTGAACTAATCAAGCAGAATTGCTTACCGAACGGTGGTTTAATAACTCATTTAACGTACAAATTAATTGGTTATGTTTTGCCTTCTAAAATTTTAGTTATTCATTATTACTTGAATTTAAGTTACTATAATGTTACTTGCGATTTTTAATTTATATTTATTTAATTGAAAAGTAATTATTAGTTCAGTGGAGGAGCAAGCTTCAGCTTGAACTGCGCCTTGGGATTTCTACTGGTTGCTGCTATTGGTTTTGTTTTCTTAATTATTCTATAAATAAATTGCTTTTTTTTTCTCTTTTTGTTTATTTTTTTGTATGTAACCGAAATGTACAGCCAGTATGAAATAAAGACAATTATTATTAAAGACAATTATTATTATTATTTACGTAGTAAAATTGGTTGAAGACCCGCCTAAGGTAAATACTGCGTTATCTATATTATTATTTATTATACCTGTTAGTTGGTTAATAAGCAGATTCGTCTCCTTGTACGGGATTACAATGAGCAATGTTTTATCAAAATTTGATTAATTAAACCATTTACAGTAATTTTTTTAGTTGCTGCTTATTAATTACTGGAGGTAGTATGTATTTTGTTTATATGCCTAATTTTCCGGCTGATATAACAATGTGAGGTATGGCCATACTAGTTTTCTTTTTACAGCCTTTATCTAATATACAGATATGTTTTAGTACCAAGAATTGTACCGCTATAAATTCTAGACGCGGGTTTCTTTCAACCAAAACTATAAGAAACTGTGTTTATGCTAAATACAATTTTTTATTACAATATAATTAAATTACTTTATTCCATTTTGAACTTATTATGTTCATGGCGCCCAGTTTTGTTTATTTATTAAATTCTTTTCAAATAAGTAACAGTGAATTCCACGAGGTTTCTCTGAACCACCCCTAGAACTTCGTTTGTGCTCTACGACTGTGACTTTTGCTTGACGGGCGTTACACTTTCTGTCGCCCAACAAGGTGGAGCCTCGTTTAGGTTATTCTTGTTGATATTTTTTATTGTTATAGTATTTTTGAATGCAAGTATTTTTCAAGATGAATGTTAACGCGTTAAAAACCGACGAATTATCGTATGAACTATTATTTAGGAATGTAGAACCTGATTCTATGAATGTTGATCAGAAACGAAAGGCCCTTAGAGCTAAACTAACTTTGGAGAAATTGAATTCATCCTTTATTAACTCATATAACCCCATTACCTATGATGCTAGGCTAGAAATTGACATATGTAGTAAAAAGTTAGATGAACTTACTGAACTAGTGCAAACCTTTACTCAAAAACCAAGTGGTTACGAATATCATAGATTAAACTCTAGACTAACGCATTTATTTGGTCGATTAAACCGATTAAAACCCGACGAAGAATTATATCAAGAACATGCAACAGCAGTAGCGAAATGCCTTGATTTAATCGATTGCATAAATAATATTGTGGAAGACGATAACGTTGTTAGTGATAATGATTTAGAAAATGAAGCATCTAGTAATCCGGTTGCTGAAATTACTAATGCGGAACAACCAATTGCTAATTCAACGACTAATCGAGGACGAATTTCTTTTTCTATTCCCACTAACAATCGAGCTGGTATAAATCCACGCATGTCAGAAAGTCAGTTGCGAGAAGAGTTAGATAATCTCCATTTTAGTTCTTTACCTCAAACTTCACAAACGACCACTAAATCGGTACCCGTTTATAAGTGGAACGTTACGTTCAACGGTGACACAAGCGTTATGGGAGTTAATTCGTTTCTTCAACGCGTCGAAGAACTAAGAGTTGCGCGTAATATTTCGTTTACACAATTATTTGCTAGCGCTGTAGATCTATTTTCAGGGCAAGGTTTAGTATGGTTTCGTGTTGTTAAATCGCGTATATCTACTTGGCAAGAATTAGTTGAAAAACTACGTTTCGATTTTTTACCTACCAATTTTGACGAAGAATTGTGGGAAGATATAAAACATAGAAAACAAGGTTCTGATGAGAAACCGAGTATTTATATTGCTACTATGGTTAATCTTTTTAATCGTTTAACCGAACAGCCTCCTGAACGTAAACAACTAACGTATATTTTGCGTAATCTACAACCATTTTATGCTACTTCACTATCTTTAACTGATATTACTACTATAGATCATCTAATAATATTATGTAAACGGTTAGAAGAAACCAAAATTCAAAATTCCAGATATCGTAGTTCCCCTTCATCTACGTCATTGCAGCTTGAACCTGATTTAATGTATAAACCGACATTTGCTAGGAAACCTCAAGTTCATGTTGTTGAAAATATTGTACCTCATACACTTGATAAGAAAACGCGAAAATCACTGCCTAAATCTTTTAATCGTGCATCTTCTTCTACTGTATGTTGGAACTGTAAGTCTAGAGGTCACACTTATCATACCTGTAGTAAAGAAAGATCCATATTTTGTTATGTTTGCGGACACGCAAACGTATATTACTTTCGATGTCCGAAATGTAACCCAAAAAACGTAGGCTTGGGGGAAGGAACATCGGCCGCCTCGTCCCTCAAATAGATGAATTTAAGGCTGATAAAGAAAAGGAGCGTTCTGATTGGTTGCAAGTAGTTCATAAATTTTTTAAAGAAAATTCTTCAAATGTATCATCTGCATTTATTCATCACGATAACGATAACCGTCCTTTTATAAATGTTCACGTATTTAACGATGTTATATCCTCTCTCTTTGATTCAGGAGCAAATTGTACAATTCTAGGAAGATCGGGATTTTATCTCATTGATAAATATGACGTTTGTTTAAAAAGGAAGTCACCTACTTCTTCGTTAAAAACTGCTGATGGACACTATCAAAGCATACTTGGAACTGTTAATTTACCAATCACTGTAGATGGAATTTCTAAAAATGTGAATGTTGTAGTTTCAGATAAGATTCCTAACGCCCTAATTTTAGGTATGGATTTTAGCTATGCTTTTGGTGTACAAACTAATTTTATTAATAACAGTTTTACGATTTCCGAAGTCTATTCTTTACAAGCAATTCGTAGTACTGATGATTTAAATGCTGAACAAAAACTTATCTTAAATAAAGTTATAGAATCGTTTAAGCTAATATCTAGCAATAAACCAGGCCGTACTGATAAAGTGGTGCATCGCATTGATACTGGCGATGCTCTGCCAATCAAACAGAGATATTTTCCATTGTCCCCTGCTATGCAAGTTCATGCAAATACAGAATTAAACAGAATGCTTGTAATGGGTTTAGGTCGACCTTCAAACTCTCCGTGGTCATCTCCGGTCATTTTAGTTAAGAAAAAAGATGGTGTTAGCTATCGTCTATGTTTTGATGGCCGAAAACTGAATTTAGTTACAAAGAAAGATGCATATCCACTTCCTTATCTATCCACAATCTTAGACAGATTACGAGACGCTCGTTATTTAACATCAATCGACTTGAAGCAGGCATTTTATCAAATTCCCCTCGATAAAGATTCTTGCGCTAAAACTGCATTTACGGTGCCAGGAAGAGGTTTATTCGAATTTACGGTAATGCCCTTTGGAATTACGAATGCTTCGGCTACGCAACAACGGTTAATGGACACTATTTTTGGACCATTACTAGGAGAAAAATTATTTGTATATCTAGATGATATTATCATCGTATCAAACACTTTTAAAGAACATATTGCAATGCTAGATGAAGTTCGTCATCGTCTACAAGAAGCAAACTTAACTGTTAATTTTGAGAAATGCGAATTCTGCAAACCCAGTTTATCTTATTTAGGATTCATAGTAGACAAACAGGGGCTTCATACAGATCCCGCGAAAATCGACGCAATTTCAAATTTTCCAAAGCCAAAGACTGTTACCGAAATTAAACGTTTTCTAGGATTATGCTCATGGTATCGACGATTTATTAAAGATTTTTCCACTATAACTGCCCCAATAACCGCTCTTATAAAAGGTCGTATAAAAAAACAAGTTAATTGGACTGAAGAAGCTAACAAATCGTTTGAAGATATTAAATCTTTGCTTGTCTCAGCCCCAATTCTAGGTAGTCCTGATTTCTCTCAACCATTTAATCTTCATTGTGATGCATCCGATTACGGACTAGGTTGTGTGCTTACCCAAGGTGAAAAAGAGAATGAAAGAGTAATAGCTTATGCTTCACGAACCTTATCTAAATGTGAAAGAAATTATTCGGTAACGGAAAGAGAGTGCCTTGCTGTTGTTTTTGGCATAGAAAATTTCGTGGCTATATAGAAGGAACTCACTTTATAGTATATACTGATCATTATTCTTTGAAATGGTTAAATAACATGCGCGAACCAAATGGTCGTCTTGCACGTTGAGTGTTAAGCTTTCTCAATTTTCATTTGATATAAAACACCGCAAAGGTAAACAAAATGTTGTACCCGATACGCTTTCTAGAGCTCCAATTGAAGTAAGTTTTCTTAAGTTAGAAGACAGAGATTTAGACCCTTGGTATAGGAAAATGCTGATCCGCGTTAATGAAAAACCTGATAGTTATCCTGATTGGAGAATAGAAGCCGACCGACTATTTAAATATGTTGCAAATAGACACGATATCGTTTCTAATCTTTTCGAGTGGAAACAAGTTGTACCATCCTCTCGCAGGCGAGAAATCTTACGATCACATCACGACGATTCTACATCTGCACATTTAGGAACCTTTAAGACGTTTAAGAAATTATGTGAGCAATATTACTGGCCAAAAATGAAAGCTGATGTTATTAGGTATATTAAAACATGTAATGTTTGTGCCGCAATTAAAACACCCAATTATCTAAAATATGGACTCATGGGTAAAGACAAAAAAGTCAAATATCCTTTTCAGTGCCTATCCATAGATATTATTGGTCCCTTTCCACGTTCTACAAAAGGTAATAATTCCTTACTGGTTGTATCTGATTGGTTAACAAAATTCGTACTTGTAAAATGCATGAAGAAACCTACCGCTAAAACTATTACTACGTTTATTGAAAATGATATTTTTCTAATTTTCGGAGTACCCCAAATATGTATGGTGGATAACGGTCCTCAATTTATTAGTGCCGAATTCAAAAGATTAATGAACAAGTATAAAGTACAACAATTATGGTACAACGCACTGTATCACCCTCAAGTAAATTATGTTGAGCGAGTTAATCGAGTCATTGGTACAGCGATTCGAGCTTATGTTAAAGAAAATCATCGCACTTGGGACGCTGAAATATACCAAGTAGCTCATGCCATAAGAAATTCAGTACATGAAGTAACCGGGTATACACCATCTTTTCTTAATTTTGGACGTACGATTCCCATTAATGGAAACTATTATGGAAAAATTACTGATATGAAAGCAGAAGAACTATCTATAGGTGATCGTGAAAATATTGTACATAGTGTGAATCAGTTAACTGATATTCATAAAGACGTTGTTCGTAAGTTAAAGATTGCTTATAAAAAGAATACCGAACGATACAATCTAAGACGGAGACCCATTAAATTTCAAAAAGGTGAATTAGTTTGGAAGAAAAATTATGTCCTGTCTGATTCAAGCAAACATTTTAGTCAAAAACTAGCTCCTAAATTTATTAAATGCATAGTTAGTGACGTGATTGGCCCCTTGACATACAAACTTCGATCTGAAAATGGTCAAAATTTAGGAATTTGGCATCTCAAAGATCTAAAACCTTATAATTCAGAAAATCCGATATAGGTTAAACTTAATGATTTAGGTATAGGTGTAATTCATATTATAGGTTTAGATTAATTCGTAGATATATAAGTTTCCTATAGGTTAAGTTAGATTTTAGGTAAGGGATTTGAGTTTTATCAGAATCAAGATATTGCTTCGCTTAGCCAGTACATATATCAATCCTGTTAGTTTTGTCTTATTGGATTATTTGTACTTTCACTAAGATGATTATTTTATGCCAATTTCAATGGGATATTTCCTTGGTGTTTTTATATCTCTTAGATGTTCGAGCATTATTATCGAGTTATCTGGATTTAGAGGTCGTTTATTACTCTTTATTGGTTCTGTTAACCTAGTAATAGTATAGTTTCGTAATTAAGTTATAATTTAAGCTTCGGATTTTCAGATTATTTAAGGTGCTTATTTTATTTCTTTACGCTGACCAGTTTATACTTTTGGGAGGGGGTGTGTAACGATCTAATATCGTTATTCATATACTAATATACAAATCCTTTGAGAATACCCTGTATGTATGCATATTTTGAATGTGTGGTACTAAGCGATATGATTTTCTGCGCGGCCTTCCCGTATTATAGGCATTCGAAACAGAGATTTTCTGAAGTGCATTTCGCAGCTAGCGGATTTTCAATGTATGTGCACAGTGAACTTGTGTTTCATCAAATTACTATTCTGGATTGATAATTGAGTATTAGCTGGGTTTACTGCTAATATGGAATTACGAGAAATCGTGTAGTTTCATTCCAATCCAAACATTTGATATAGAAGGGTTCGATATAAACTCTTTTTGGGATTGTGAATTGATTATTAGATGGTGTTACTACTTTTACGGAGTTACGAGAAATCGTATAATTATTCCAATTTAAACATTTGTTGCAAAAGGGTTCGATATAAACCCTTTTTCTTTATGCTACATCCCAAACTTATTGGCTGATTGAAGGGTCAACTGAACGGCCACGAGCATACTAATTATTAGTAATTATGTATGGATCCGAATCCAACCAGCGTTATTCATAGAAATTTTCCCGGTGTTGAATTCAAAATAATTCGACCTAGCGCGACCTGCAGGCCAGGCGTCGGGGTTATCACCACGCACCACATCCAAGATAAGAATTCTTTTACCTGATATCCGTATTTAACATTGAACTAATCAAGCAGAATTGCTTACCGAACGGTGGTTTAATAACTCATTTAACGTACAAATTAATTGGTTATGTTTTGCCTTCTAAAATTTTAGTTATTCATTATTACTTGAATTTAAGTTACTATAATGTTACTTGCGATTTTTAATTTATATTTATTTAATTGAAAAGTAATTATTAGTTCAGTGGAGGAGCAAGCTTCAGCTTGAACTGCGCCTTGGGATTTCTACTGGTTGCTGCTATTGGTTTTGTTTTCTTAATTATTCTATAAATAAATTGCTTTTTTTTTCTCTTTTTGTTTATTTTTTTGTATGTAACCGAAATGTACAGCCAGTATGAAATAAAGACAATTATTATTAAAGACAATTATTATTATTATTTACGTAGTAAAATTGGTTGAAGACCCGCCTAAGGTAAATACTGCGTTATCTATATTATTATTTATTATACCTGTTAGTTGGTTAATAAGCAGATTCGTCTCCTTGTACGGGATTACAATGAGCAATGTTTTATCAAAATTTGATTAATTAAACCATTTACAGTAATTTTTTTAGTTGCTGCTTACTAATTACTGGAGGTAGTATGTATTTTGTTTATATGCCTAATTTTCCGGCTGATATAACAATGTGAGGTATGGCCATACTAGTTTTCTTTTTACAACATTATCTAATATACAGATATGTTTTAGTACAAGAATTGTACCGCTATAAATTCTAGACGCGGGTTTCTTTCAACCAAAACTATAAGAAACTGTGTTTATGTTAAATACAATTTTTTATTACAATATAATTAAATTACTTTATTCCATTTTGAACTTATTATGTTCATGGCGCCCAGTTTTGTTTATTTATTAAATTCTTTCAAATAAGTAACAGTGAATTCCAAGAGGTTTCTCTGAACCACCCCTAGAACTTCGTTTGTGCTCTACGACTGTGACTTTTGCTTGACGGGCGTTACAGGACGTCTAGGACGTCTGGGACTTTAGGGACATACGGGACAACTGGGACGTCTGGGACGTTAGGGACATATGGGACATCTGGGACGTCTGGGACGTTAAGGACATATGGGACATGTAGGACGTCTGGGACATTTGGGACGTTAAGGACATATGAGACATTTAGGAGGCCTGGGACATTAGGGACATATGGGGCATATAGGACATCTGGGACGCCTGGGACATTAAGGACATATGGGACATATGGGGCATCTGGGACGTCTGGGACGTTAGGGACATATGTAACATCTCGGACGTCTGGGACGTTAAGGACATATGGGACATCTAAGACGTCTGGGACGTTTGGGACGTTAAGGACATATGGGACATTTAGGACGCCTGGGACTTTTGGGACATATGGGACATATGGGACATCTGGACGCTTGGGACATTAGGGACATATGGGACATATGGGACATCCGGGACGTCTGGGACGTTAGGGACATATGGGACATCTGGGACGTTTGGCACGTTAAGGACATATGGCACATCTGGGACGTCTCGAACGTTAAGGACATATGGGACATCTAGGACGTCTGGGACGTCTGGGACGTTAAGGACATATGGGACGGTTAGGACGCCTGGCACATTAGGGACATATCGGACATATTGGACATCTGGGACGCCTGGGACATTAGGAACATATGGGACATCTGGGACGTCTGGGACGTCTGGGACGTTAGGGACATATAGGACATCTCGCACGTCTGGGACGTCCTGGGACGTTGGGGAAATACGGGACAGCTGGGACGTCTGCGACGATAGGGACATATGGGAAATCTGGGACGTCTGGGACGTCTGGGACGTTAGGGACATATGGGACATATGGGTCATCTGGGACGTCTGGGACGTTAGGGACATATGGGACATCTGGGACGTCTGGGACGTTAAGGACATAAAGGACATCTAGGACGTCTGGGACGTTAAGGACATATGGGACATCTAGGACGTCTGGGACGTCTGGGATGTTAGGGACATACGGGACAGCTGGGACATCTGGGACGTTAGGGACATAAGGGACAGCTGGGACGTCTGGGACGTTAGGGACATATGTGACATCTGGGACGTCTGGGACGTTAAGGACATATGGGACATATAGGACGTCTGGGACGTTTGGGACGTTAGGACATATGAGACATTTAGGAGGCCTGGGACATTAGGGACATATGGGGCATATGGAACATCTGGGACGCTTGGGACATTAAGGACATATGGGACATATGGGACATCTGGGACGTCTGGGATGTTAGAGACATATGGGACATCTCGGACGTCTGGGACGTTAAGGACATATGGGACATCTAGGACGTCTAGGACGCCTGGGACGTTAAGGACATATGGGACATTTAGCACGCCAGGGACATTTGGAACATATGGGACATATGGGACATCTGGGACGCCTGGGACATTAGGGACATATGGGACATATGGGACATCCGGGACGTCTGGGACGTAAAGGGACACATGGGACATCTGGGACGTTTGGCACGTTAAGAACATATGGGAAATTTAAGACGCCTGGGACATTAGGGACATATGGGATATATGGGACATCTGGGACGCCTGAGACATTAGGGAGATATGGGACATATGGGACATCTGGGACGTCTGGGACTTTAGGAACATATGGGACATTTGAGACGTCTGGGACGTTAAGGACATATGCGGCATCTAGGACGTCTAGGACGTTAGAGACATATGGAACATCTAGGACGCCTGGAACTTTAGGGACATATGAGACAAATGGGACATCTGGGACGCCTGGGACATTAGGGTAATATGGGACATATGGGACATCTGGGACGTCTGCGACGTTAGGGACATATGGAACATCTGGGACATCTGGGACGTTTGAGACGTTAGGGACATATGGGACATCTGGGACGTCTGGGACGTTTGGGACGTTAGGGACATATGGGACATCTGGGACGTCTGGGACGTTAAGGACATATGGGACATCTAGGACGTCTGAGACGTCTGGGACGTTAAGGACATATGGGACATTTAGGACGCCTGGGACATTAGGAACATATGGGACATATGGGACATCTGGGACGTTTGGGACATTAGGGACATATGGGACATATGGGACATCTGGGACGTTTGGGACGTTAGGGACATATGGGACATCTGGGACGTCTGGGACGTTAAGGACATATGGGACATCTAGGACGTCTGAGACGTCTGGGGACGTTAAGGACATATAGGACATTTAGGACGCCTGGGACATTAGGAACATATGGGACATATGGGACATCTGGGACGTTTGAGACATTAGGGACATATGGGACATATGGGACATCTTAGACGTCTGGGACGTCTGTGACGTTAGATACATATAGGACGTTTAGGACGTCTGGGACGTTAGGGACATACGGGACAGCTGAGACGTCTGGGACGTTAGGGACATATGGGACATTTAAGACGTCTGAGCCGTTAGGGACATATGGAACATCCAGGACGCCTGGGACATTAGGGACATATAGGACATACGGGACATCTGGGACGTTTGGGACGTTAGGGACATATGGACATCTGGGACATCTGGGACGTCTGAGACGTTAGGGACATATGGGACATCTGGGACGTCTTGGACGTTAAGGACATATGGGACATCTAGGACGCCTCGGACGTCTGGGACGTCAAGGACGTATGGGACATTTAGGACGTTTGGGACATTATTTACATATGGGACAAGTGAGACATCTAGGACGTCTGGGACGTTATGGACATATGGGACATCTACGACGTCTGGGACGTCTGGGACGTTAGGGACATATAGGACAACTAGGACGTCTAGGACGTCTGGGGACGTTAAGGACATATGGGACACCTAGGACGTCTAGGACTTTAGGGTCATATGGGACATATGGGACATCTGGGACGTCTCGGACGTTAAGGACATATGGAACATCTAGGACGTCTAGGACGTCTTGGACGTTAAGGACATATGGGATGTTTAGGGCGCCTGGGACATTAGGGACATATGGGACATGTTGGACATATGGGACGCCTGGGACATTAGGAACATATGGGACATCTGGGACGACTGGGACGTCTGAAACGTTAGGGACATATGGGACATATTGGACATCTGGGACGCTTGGGACATTAGGAACATATGGGACATCTGGGACGTCTGGGACGTCTGGGACGTTAGGGACATATAGGACATCTAACACGTCTGGGACGTTAGGGACATATGGAACATCTAGGACATCTGGGACGTCTGGGACGTTGGGGAAATACGGGACAGCTGGGACGTCTGGGACGATAGGGACATATGGGACATCTGGGGACGTCTGGGACGTCTGGGACGTTAGGGACATATGGGACATCTGGGACGTCTGGGACGTTAGGGACATATGGGACATCTGGGACGTCTGGGACGTTAAGAACATATAGGACATCTAGGACGTCCTGGGACGCCTGGGACGTTAAGGACATATGGGACATCTAGGACGTCTGGGACGTCTGGGACGTTAGGGACATACGGGACAGCTGGGACGTCTGGGACGTTAGGGACATATGGGACATCTGGGACGTCTGGACGTTAAGGACATATGGGACATGTTAGACGTCTGGGACGTTTGGGACGTTAAGGACATATGAGACATTTAGACATATGGGACATATGGGACATCTGGGACGTCTGGGACGTTAGGGACATATGGGACATTTGAGACGTCTGGGACGTTAAGGACATATGCGACATCTAGGACGTCTAGGACGTTAGAGACATATGGAACATCTAGGACGCCTGGGACATTAGGGACATATGGGACATATGAAACATCTGGGACGTTTGGGACGTTAGGGACATATGCGACATCTGGGACGTCTGGGACGTTAAGGACATATGGGACATCTAGGACGTCTGGGACGTTAAGGACATATGGGACATTTAGGACGCCTGGGACATTAGGGACATATGTTACATATGGGACATCTGGGACGCCTGGGACATTAGGGACATATGGGACATATGGGACATCTGGGACGTCTGGGACGTCTGTGACGTTAGGGACAAATAGGAAATCTAGGACGTCTGGGACGTTAGGGAC